>CAUYRT010044484.1:0-52676 GCA_963574885.1 Lepilemur ruficaudatus | reverse complement strand
ACAGGCCTAAGGGTATGCAAGACAAACCTGCAGGTCCTCAATTTGCCCAACAAATCTATGTCCGGTGGCCTATCTCTGATAACCATTCCTTACCTTAAAACATTCCAAGCCTCTCAACAAAGCTTCATGTCTTTAACCAATTACAAGCCAAAGAATCTTTAAACCCACCTATAACCTGTAAACCCCCCCCCCTTCGAGATGTCCCACCTTTTTAGGCCAAACCAATGTATACTTCCCACGTATTGATTTATGACGTTACCTGTAACCCGTCTCCCTGACATGTATAAAACCAAACTGTAACCTAACTACCTCGAATCCACCTGCTCAAAGTTTCTTGGGAGTGGCTCTGGGTCATGGTCCTCAAATTTGGCTCAGAATAAACTTCTTTTAAATATTTCAAAGTTTGGATTTTTTTCTGTCCACATGCTTCTCCAAGTTACTGACAACTTCAGGGAGACTTCGGCCAAACCCTTTGCTGGGGCTCCAAAGACTTTGCAAAGTATGAGATAGTTCCTGCAGGTAGGTGAGTGTCAGCAGAAGTCAGGGAGGAAACCCGGCTGCCTTGCTCATTACCGCTCTGCTGGTGTAGCAGTTTAGGAATTTGAAGCATTTGAAGTGGCAAGGATAAAGGAAGATGTAATTTTCTTAAATACATAGCTGGAGGCTTTTTAATTTTTTTGCAGGTAGCAGATCATATCCAGTGGTTCTCAAACTTTGGAGTGCCTAAGAATCACCAGGTTGCTTGTTAGAAATGTAGATTCCTAGTGCTAACCCCTAGGGATTATTTAATACACCCCCTCATTTTACAGATGCAGGAATGGGGGCCGGGAGGCAGAGGGTCAAAGCCATGTGCCCGGGCCACAAGCTGGTCAGCAGAGCTGGGATTAGAATCTGGGTGTCAGGCCGGGCATGGTGGCTCACAGCTGTAATCCCAGCACTTTGGGAGGCAGGAGGATTAAATAGAATCTGGCAGTTCTTCAGCCTTAAGGGAAGAGTTAGATGACGGTGGGGTGTGTGGTTTTCTCCAACACTGACCAATTCTCCAACACCAACTGGATGCCCAACAATTTAATTCAACTCTGACATTACCCAGAATTAGCACATACCCCACAGGTTAAGGGCTTCTGCCCCCACTTCAGACACCAGCTGCAAATGGGATGATCACACTACTCACACTTCTGCCCAGTTGACTACAGATTTGGGAGTTTCTATGACCTCTTCCCCCTCTCAGGTTTGGTAATTTGCTAGAATAACTCACAGACTCAGGAAGGTGCTAAACTTATATGCTATTGCAGTTTATCATATAGGATATGATGAAAAAGTACACAGGGTGAGGGGTCCTGAGTACAGGAGCCTCTGTCCCTATGGACTTGGGGGTAAAACACCCTCCTGGTATGTGGCTGTGTTCACCAACCTCCCCCAACCCTGTTGTTTAAGGGTTTTAATGGAGGGTTCATTCCATTCATTCCAATCATCATTGACTGTCACTGATTGGACTCAATCTCTGGTCCCCTCCCCTCTCTGGCAGTTCTAAACCTCTAATCACACGGTAGTTGGTTGGTAGATTTTTAGGTCAACCAGCCTCCATCCTGAAGCTATCTAGGGCTCTCCTTGGATATGCCAGGATCCCTCATTTGCATACAAAAGACAGTAAATTTTAAGGGTTTTAGGAGCTCTGTGCCAGAAACACAAAAGCCAAATATTTACTTTTTTATTATACCACTTGGAGTATTTGCAGTTTTTTGGAAGACACCACTCGCATCGCAAAGACAAAATAGGTCTCTACAATGATGCTTATTCTCATCATTTCTAGCCTAGTTGTCTGCAGCTCGCTCAAAGGCACACACATCAGACACTGTTGGTATAGGAGGGGCTGGGGAGAAGCAGTCACCAAAGGATGGGCAGGTTTCCCTCCTTGTGTCTCAGGACCCCGAACCTCAAATTCAAATATCCAATAATGGGGCCAGGCAGGCCCCATGTGTCAATCAGGGTGCCTCTGCCTCAAACTCCAGCAGTCCCAGGTCACAATGCAAATGTGTTGGAGGACCCAGGAGAGGAGGGCTCCACCCAGCAAGACTCCACCACACCCTCAGGAGTTTTGGCTACACCTCCTGTTGAGAGAAGGCACCCATAGCTGGTTCAAGGCCCAGCTGGGGCCCAAGGGCCCTGGGACAGCTCAGGATATTGGACAGAGTTGGAAGACAGGCAGCCCCATGACTTCTGCCAGAAAATTACATGTTCAGTGTAATTCATTTTGGTGTCATCAAATTTCAAGCTCATTTATCCAGGTCGGGAACCACTCATTTGGCATCCAACAAGTTGAGGCCTGTGCAGCACTCTTCCGACATACGGCCTGTTCACATCCTTTCTCTGTGCATCTGTCAAGGCCATGTTGTAGGGTGGGGGGTGTAGAGGCTGACTCGGCACCATTGGCTGGCAGGGGCAATCCCACCGGGCACCTTCATGGGGAGTGGCTCACAGCCTGGTCCAGCCCCCTTGGCTGTCCCGGTCTCCCCACACCTACTCTGCAGAGAAAGGGGTGTGGGGGCACCCAGCAGATCACCTATGTGAGTCACTCATCTCCTGGGAAATGTTCCAACAGCCACCCAGGGAGACCACTCTGAAATGCCTGCTACCTAGAATGGGATGCAGAGAAAGCTCCCTGATGCCCAGCAAGCTCATCACCATGGCAACCCATCCATCCTGAACTGCTCCTCCTTTGGGCCTCTGGAAAGGAAGCTGACTGAGGCAATGCAAGCTTAAATGCTGGCTTGTCTCTCTTCTGAAAAAAGTTATCTCAAAATATTTCAGATAAATAATAAGATATAATGGAAGCTGGGAGCAGTGGCTCACACCTATAATCTCAGCACTTTGGGAGGCCAAGGCTGGAGGATCGCTTGAGGCTAGAAGTTTGAAAGCAGCCTTGACAACATAGCAAGACCCCTAACTCTAAATAAATACATTTTTAAAAACTGAAATTATAAGATATAACAAATAATGTAAGAAATCTGTGTTCCTACCTCCCAATTTAAGATATAAAACCACCTGTAATCCTAGCACTCTGGGAGGCCGAGGCAGGCGGATCGCTCAGGTCAGGAGTTCAAAACCAGCCTGAGCAAGAGCGAGACCCTGTCTCTACTATAAATAGAAATTAATTGGCCAACTAAAAATATATATATATTAAAAAATTAAAAATAGAAATTAATTGGACAGGTAAAAATATAAAAAAAAATTAGCAGGGCATAGTGGCACATGCCTGTAGTCCCAGCTACTTGGGTGGCTGAGGCAGGAGGATCCCTTGAGCCCACGAGTTTGAGGTTGCTGTGAGCTAGGCTAATGCCACGGCACTTTAGCCCAGGCAAAAGAGTGAGACTTTGTCTCAAAACAAACAAACCAAAAACAAAAACCACATCTGTAAATGAAGCTCCTTGTTAATCTTTTTCTGGTCATATGGACTTCCCTATCCCTATGCTGAGCTTAGCATTTATCACTAAATATCACTATATATATGCACATTCGGAACCAATATATAGTATCTTTTACATGTTTAAAAATTTTTATTGAGGTGAGATTCACAGAATATAAAACCAACCATTTTCAAGTGTGTAATTAATTCGGTAGCATTTAGTGCATTCACACTGGTGGGCAACCATCACCTCTGTATTTGCATGTTGTTAAATTTGTACAACTGGGATCGTGCAGTAGGCCTTTTGCAATTTGCTTTTTGCAAATTGCATCAATGCTGCTTACATGGATATGTTGATGCACATGGTCTCAGTTGGTTCATTTCGCTGTTGAACTGTATGCCATCATGTGACATTTCACAATTGATCCATTCTCCTGGTGGGCACTGGGTCATGAAGGCGTTTAGAACATGCCACCCCAAAATACGCCACTCTGGCCTATTGACTATGTTGAGTTAAAGGCACTTGAAATATAGCAGATACAAGCACACTTTGACCTTCCTTCTTTTTCTTAAAAGCAGATGAAATTAGCATGTGAAATGTGTCTTCCCTTTACCAAAAGGAAAGAGATGTTCTTATCACCAAGGACCGGAAGTCAAGGCTGAGAGAAATCTGTGTAAACAAACTTTGTTAAACTAACTCTTATCTTTAAAGTCATTTTTCCACCTCAATTTAACTTCCAAGCCTCTTTGCCTCGTCACATTTTCACAATTTATTACTCTTTGCCCAACTCAGCATATAAAGGGTCAACTCTGACTCCTTGTGTCCTGGTTCGTGTAAGAACACCCAAGTACATGTAAAAAATTAAAGCTTGTATGCTTTTCTCCTGTTCATCTGTCTTATGTGAGATTAATTTTTAGGCCCAGCTGGAGACCCAAAGTGGGTAGGAGACAAATTTTTCCTCCCTCCCCTACAGTGGTTTTCAAGTTTCTATAATTCCCAATACAGGGAAGTTGAGCATCCCAAATCTGAAAATCTAAAATCCAAAATGCTCCCAAATCTGAAACTTTTTGAGTGTTGACATCAAGTTCAAAGGAAGTGCTCATTGGAGCATTCTGAATTTCAGATTTGGGATGCTGAACCGGTATAATGCAAATATTCCAGCCCCCCCGCAAAAATCCAAAATCTGAAACACTTCTGGTCCCAAGCAAGAATCCAATAAGGGATACTTAAGCTGTAATCCTGCCTCCTGTCATGCTGGTGCTTCTCAAGGGTGTACCTGCGTCACGGACCAGGTCCAGTTCCAGATTTATGAGACACTGCCAAAGTGTTCTCTAAAGCGGTTCTGATTTATACATAAATAGGTGAGGCTTTCTTGGGAACAAGGAGATAGGTGGACAACTTAATTATAGTAACTTAACACTTGGATAGTGTATTTCGTTTAATAAAATGTGGGGTGGGCAGAGCAGGATTACTAAGTATTCTCAGCAACCTTTCGAAGGTGAGGGATCTGAGACTCAGAGAGGCTGAGCTAGGAAAATCAGAGGCAGGATGCCACCCACACTGCTGGACTTCTACATCCATTTTCTTGTTGAAGTCTACTTGCCTGTGCACAGAGGCATCTTGTAGTGTTTTTGGATCTAAGTCGCCCTAGGAGGGCATAAACAAAAGCAGCAGTAAAAAGAGATTTAGAAGAAAAGGCCGAGGCGGGAATCCTGGGCACACCTGCAAGCCTGGAGAAGGTGGGGCAGTGGGAACGGCATTCACTGTACCCAACTCTGAGCCTCCCACACACCAAGTGGCTGCAGCCATCTGGGCACGAGTCCCTCCTCCTCTCACTCCCTATCCCCAGGCAGTCTCCCAAAGAGGAGAGGATAACACTCACTACACTGCTCAGCACAGAACTGTGATCATGAGCAGAGCTTAAGGTGGGTGACACCTGCCACCAAGCCTGTCTGAACCAAGGCTGAAGGGCGTGTAGGGAAGGGCTTCTTGGCAGCCTGCCTCCCCCTGCCAGAGCGCGGTTCAGACACTGCCCCGGTGTGGGCTGGATCGGGAGCTGAAGCCAGTGTGCCCACATCTTGGTGAGCTCTGATGAAAACCTTTGGCACTGGCGGTCCGGCTGCCATCCTCTTCGACTCCAAGCACCTCCTCAACCTTTGATTCTTCCAGTCACTTGCCCTCAAGTCTTTCCTTCCCAACATGGCGCTGGGACCCAGAAGGCAACAGGAGGCTGTTTAATCTTGTTCCCTCCCACATCTTGCCTCCAGTCATGCCCCGTGGGTGTGACCACGGGCTGTTTTACTGGATGACCTCAGGCAAGTTTCCTCTTCTGAAAGATGGGCAGAGGATCTAACTAGATAAATGTGAGGAAGCACCTGGCACTTGGGACCATGCTATCCTTTACTGCTGAAGCAGACAGCTTCTGATCCTTCCCCAGAAGCCCATCATTCTCAGACCAATTACTGTTGTTCACTTCTAGTTTTGGTAATTAAAAACAGTCATGAGTCTTACCCAACATGCCTGAGCAATTCCAGTTCTGGGTAAAGAATGATACCAAAAAGTGGAAGACCACACTCTCCAGAGCCTGTTCTTGGCCCTTTCCACCATGCCAGGCCAGACCACACCACACCATGCTAACTAGGTCATATCACATACTCCATCTTGTTATGCCCACTGGACCACCCCTGTTCTTATGATGCCATGAGGCAACACAGCACCTGGAGAGCCCATCACCTGGCCTTCCTGGTCCCTGCCCAGGTGCCAGAAGCACCATCACTCCCTCTGTCCAGTTCTCCTGCCCTTCCGCAGTGCCAGCCCCTTTGCTAATCTGCTGAATGGCACAGTTGTCATGAAGACAAGCACCAGGCTAAATGTCTGCCAGGGCTCTTAGTCCAGTGCTTCCTTACTGGCTCCAATAAGGTACAGCTCACTCAAAATGTAGTTCTTAATGTGCTCCTTTTGTCCCTAGAGACCTTATGCTGAGTTCCTTATTAGAGCACTGTGTTCTTCAGGAAATAGGTGAGCAGAGCGCATCAAGAAGCTTGTTTTATTCTTTGACCTTATCCTGTTTTAGGGCAGTTTTTTCAGTAATGAGAAGGAACCAGATGCCCTGGAAACCCAACAAGCCCACTGGGACATGGAGAAGACAAACGACTGACAGCAAGAGCAAGGCCAGGAAACTCAACTCCCAGGGAGTCCCCGGGTTCCGCAGGAGCAGCTAAGAAGGTGTCCTTGGACCGTCCTTGTCAGCCACTCAGGCCCCTGCAAGGGACGAGCACTGTACAGGCAGAGGACTGTCCAACGCCTCTTAGCCTGACTCATTCTTTCCACTTCCCACTTCCCGTAAACATTTTCCTTGACAATTCCCAACTCCTGGATAAGGGACATCATCATTTCCTTTGGGAGTTAGACAGATTAGCTTTCACTAAATGTGGATGTGACAAACTAGATAAAATATTACTCACTTGTTCTTAAAAACTGTGGATGAGATAGTGTCTGCATGGTTCAAATAAGACTTCAATGAAAAACGTGACTCTTGACGGAAGATGAACACATTTTTTTTTTTTTTTGAGACAGAGTCTCACTCTGTTGCCTGGACTAGAGTGCCATGGCGTCAGCCTAGCTCACAGCAACCTCAAACTCCTGGGCTCAAGCGATCCTAGTGCCTCAGCCTCCTGAGTAGCTGGGACTACAGGCATGTGCCACCATGCCAGGCTAAATTTTTTTTTCTATGTATATATTTTAGTTGGCCAATTAGTTTCTTTTCTATTTTTAGTAGAGACGGTGTCTCGCTCTTGCTCAGGCTGGTTTCGAACTCCTGACCTTGAGCGATCCGCCCACTTCGGCCTCCCAGAGTGCTAGGATTACAGGCGTGAGCCACCGCGCCCGGCCCGGAAGATGAACACATTTTAATTAGCCCCAACAGCCCGCTGGCCTTGGTGGCTCCCTGGGAAAGGCCAGGCTTTTGCTGAGGTGTCTCAGAACTCTGAGTGAGGTAGTAAGAGACTGGAATTGGCGGCAATGCTGGCTGAGAAGGCAGGTCCCACTGAGGGCATGAGTGGGCTCAGGCAGGAGCACAGATGACCAAGAGGAAGGCCCAAGAGTGGCCCAGACCTGCCTCAGGTGCCCTCGCAGATGCCCACCTGCTCAGTCCTCTGCCTGTTCTGCAGCCATAGCACTCAGCCCATGTGGATGGCCAGGAAGGTCGGAGAAGACTCCCATTTCCTGGGACCTGGTTTGCACCTACAAGAAACAGCCACTCATTTTAAGAGACCAGCTGCCAATGCCCATGGGTTCTGTCTTGCTGGCTGGTCCCTCTGTCCCGTGAATTTGATCCACAATAGCAAGGAGCGAAAAGGGGTCATAGGAGGTGCTTCAAAGTCTACAAAGATGAGGTGACAGAATCTACAAAGTTTGGCTTCCACGTTGTTAAAAGAGGCACAAGATCTTAAGAGGTGGAGAGGACTTCCTTCCTAGACCAGGGTTCCCTCTACCATACTCTTGGCCACTGTCAGACTGGCAGGGTGGAGAAGTGGGGCTCTGGGAAGCTGCCCATCCCCTCCTAAAACAGCTTGGAGCACTTCAAAATGCTTCCTTATACAGATCTATGACCATTTTTCTTTCTATTTTTTTTTTTTTGGAGACAGAATCTTGCTCTGTCACCCTGGGTAAAGTGCAGTGGTGTCGTAATAGCTCACTGCAACCTCAAACTCCTACGGGCTGGGACTACAGGCGTTCACCACCATGCCCAGCTAATTTTTCTATTTTTAGTAGAGACAGGGTCTTACTCTTGCTCAGGCTGGTCTCGAACTCCTGAGCTCAAGCAATCTTCCTACCTCAGCTTCTCAGAGTGCTGTGACAATTTAAAAAAACATATTTTATTATGAAAAACTCAAATCTTTGTAAAAGTAAACAGAATGGCATAATAAATGCCATATTTTCCTCCCCCAGCTTCAACAATAGGCCTATCTTGTTGTATCTCTGACCTTACCCACTCCTCTGGGACAATTTTAAAGAACAAAAGGAGAAAAGTCTGCTGGTTTATGACAAAGACTGAGTGTACCAGGTACCCTGGCTGGCTGACCTATTACCTACTCCTAATTTCCTCCTCCCCTATCTTCCATGGCAGATGTTGTAAATGTCAAACACTTACTTTTGCAGCCTCCCCTGCAGATAGGGGTAGCCTGATGATCCAGCTCTGGACAGTAATGGGACATCAATGAAAACCTGCTTTGAAGCTACTTTTTTTTTCATGTCAGATGGGTAATATGTGACGTCATAACAATGTTTGAGGAGGCACATCTCACACATGTGCGTGCACACCTCATCCTCACACTTCTGAACTACAAAATCATCTGAAGCTACTTTTAAATGTCTCTGTAAGATGACACGTGTGTACATACATACATGTGCATATGTGTCAGCCAGAGGAAGCGAGCGCTTCATCAGTGAGATGGAGTGAGGTTGGTACAGAAGGCTTTTAAAGGGGTTCCATGGAGATCAAGAGGGAGACAGCTGAAGTCAACACAGATGGCACAGTTTAAAATGGGAAACTGTGGATAGCAAAGTAGGGATCTACAAATTGGGAGAGAGGGCAGCAATAACACAAACAGTCCAAACAGCTATGTATTCCCCGACAGGCAGCCAGATTCTGTCAAAAGGGACTAGACTAGAGGGGCTTTTCAAAAACTCATGGATAGGTGAGGAGTCACTGTGTGGAGGTCAGATGTATGCACAAACTTATTGGGAAAAGACATACCTTTCAGGAGACAGCAGAAGGGAGCTGACCTTTCCACACAATTGTGACATTAATCTAATGCAGGGTGCAGATGGAGAAGCCTGTGTGAGGGCTGGATCCTGAACAAGATAGGCTGGGCCTAGACACACAGTTATAATTTTCGTTGACAATATCTGACTTCTTTCTCCATGCTTTGGAGCAAAGCAAAAATAGCAAACTCACACGTGGGAAGAACCCGGCATGCTTTGCAGCTTTTGTCTTATCTCTTAGTCTTCAAAGGTGTGAACATTTGCTACAAAGAAAAATCCTAACTTATTATGAACCCAGCATCATTTATTCTATAGGATTCCAGATCATTTTTCAAACAGGGAGAGGAGGCAACTCATATGTTATTGAAACACTGGCTGCTGAGATGAAGAACTGAGTGAAACAAAATGCCAGAGGCACTCACAACTCTAGAGGAGTCAGGGAAGTGGTCATATCAATGGCTGTCAATATTGGGGGATGCATCAGAGAGCCTGCATGGGAGGACTTGCATCTCAGATCTTGGTTGGCACCTCCTGCAGGTCTGGATGTCTTACCCTAATCAAAATGCTGGCTGGTCTTAGGTTAAAGGACTTTTCTCTGTTATTCCTGTGTCTCAGTGCAGGACCGTAACTGAGACCTCACTAACCACTTGTTGGCTGGCCTGAAATGCTCTTATTACCACTTTTAGAATCCTTTGTCAGAGTGGATGTGAACAGACAATGTCCTCAAATGTAGCTTGTAAACGATCTTTCTCAGTAATGAGATCCATAACCCCATAGCCATCTAGTGTTGACAATAAGGTCCTGGGTTGCCATGAACTCTGACCACACCTTAGAGGCTTGGATTGGGAGACCTGCCGTAGCTAGTGCTCATACCCCTCAGCTCTGTCATTAGCTTACTTCACCCCGAGGCACTGATGTTTATAGACCACTGATACCATGGTATTTATAGACCAGAAAATGGAGGTGTAGGAAACTGCCCTGTGGTCAAGGTCACAGAGCCAGTACTGTCTGAGCAAGAAATGGATCCCAGTCTTTGGAACCCTACCTTCACCCAAACCTGTTCATGTTACTTGGGCAATAACACACACACATATACGTGTACTCATGAATACACATACATGCACACATATACCAGAAGCAGGCTGTGGGGTTTAATGCTTTATTAATATGAATGGTCTCTGCCACTATTTCCCTCTTTATCAAAGATTTGTTTCTCTCCTCCTTGCTGCTCCCCAGAGAATGTCTGACTCTAAGCAAGAAGTTTGGAATTTAAATTTTCTTGAGGAGTATAAAAAAGAAAGTCCTTCAGAATGTTCTTTGATAAACCAAAACTTAATGAATTATTGAGGTGGGAGCACATCTCAATTTGACATTTCTTTGGTAAGGGGAAAAAGGCTGAAGGAAAAAAAATTGCCAATTCAGCAGTAACATATCCTTATTTTCAGCCATACATGATGTCAGTAGGAATCCCATTCAGGAGAGAGAGACATCAGGAGAGGAGCCTGAGCGGAATGCAGAACAAACCACCTAGGGCGGGGTGTTCCTTTCACACTCGAGAGCCCCCCTCCCTTGGTCTCCAGGGCAGGGCTGACTGCAGAAAGAGCCTCATGGCCCCATAAAACTCTCACCCTTGCTGGTCAGCTCTCTTCACCACAGCAGGCCTGTGCTGGCTTGAACTGGGAAGGGCTGTGCAGCAGGATAAAGGGCAGGCGAGTGAGGTCATCGTCTGCCCCAGCCTCTCATAGGACCAGCTTTTATTTATTTATTTCAGGACAAACTTTTAAAAGTAAAATGAATGAAACCACGTGAGATCAAGATACAGATAGAACTTCAATGTAGAAAAAAAGATCTTGCTGGGAAATAGTCGATAAGAAACACTGGAAAACATTTCACAGATGCACAAGAAGCTCACATTGTAAACAGGATTAAGCTGCTACCGATTTTGCCCATGACATCAAGGTTTCATTTTGCTCAGCCTGAGATCTCGCTCAATTTCAAATTGCCTGTGATCCACTCGGTCTAGGAAAGCTTTCCGTTCAATGTACCTAGAAGAAGATGAAAACAATATTCATCAGCAGAATCTAGTAGGAGAAACTGCCTCCCCTGCACAGTCCCGTCCCCCAAGTATAAACCGGGTTACAGTCATCGAGAACAGAGGAACACAGTCAGTCAGTGCCCAGAATGACCACTGTGACTCTCCAGTAACATCCAAATCACTCACACTGGGACTCAATGAGGATGTTTCTGGTTCAGAAGTGAAAGAAAATATTAATCAAATGAAAAGGAAAGGGCAACAAAACTTATCAAAGAGAAAGTACATTAGAGGCTGGGTGGCAGGAAAATGTTGCAATTTTTTTTTTCCGGCCTGCCAGCAAGCTCTCTCTGAGTGAGAGAGAGAGAGAAAGAGAGAGATATGAGAGGGAGGGAGAGAGAGAGAGAGAAAGAGAGAGAGAGGGAGGGAGAGGCGAAGAGGTAGGGAGGGAGGGAGGAAGGACAGGGCAAATGTTGCAAATTTATAACAAGACTTTAAGGGAAGAAGAAAGAACATGGGTTTAGTCAAGAACAGGTTCAAATCCTAGCTTGGTTACATGTTAGCTGGGCAATGCTGGACAAGGACTAAATAACTCTGAGCCTAGTTCTTCTGCACAGCAACATGATGATGCTTTTAGCTCTTTCCTTCGCCTAATCTTCTCTCCTCCCCTTGGTATCTTCCACTCAGTCTGGGGCGAGGTTGCTTCTGCTAGGATGACAGGAGAGCCCTTTCCCTAAATTCCTCTAAGGGAATGAGATTAAGGGCCTCTGTGGCCTACCGTCCACATGCAGGATCCCTTAAAAGGTGGACACTCTGCCCCTAATCTTGGGCCAGGTTAACAAATAAGGTTTCCCTTGTCCTCCCAGGCAGGGTGGGAAGGAGTCACAGGCTGAAGCAGGCAGGCACACTTGCCAGGAGGAGACTGGCTGCTTAATGAGACACAGCTGCATCTTAATGCACCTCCTTGCCATAAAGTGTGCCAGGATCTGCCTGGGGGGAGGAGATCTCTGCTGCTAATTAATCTACTGAGAGAGCGAAATTGCCATTGAAAATGGGAGACATAATTGAATCTCTGTGCTAATTTTTCTTTTGTTGCACTGTGGAAAATGTGCATCTGTCATTACAAGGTCGTTACATTTATTGTTAGTGAGAATGTTACCAGCTTCAGGAACCTGTGTTCCTTTGCTGAGTTCAAGGCCTTGTTTTCCTTCCCAACAGCATCCAGTCCATCCTACCTGTCTTCCAGCCAGGCCTGTGGCCACTAACCCCAGACCTACCTACAGAGGACTGGCCAGAAGCATGCAGGCTCTGAGGCCAGAGGGCTTGGAGTCTAAAATTCTTTTTTTTTTTTGGAGACAGTATCTCACTATGTTACGCAGGCTAGAGTGCAGTGGTATGATCACAGCTCACTGCAACCTCTAACTCCTGGGCTCAAGTGATCCTCCTGCCTCAATTTCCTAAGTAGCAGGACTACAGATGCACACTAGAGTTTCAATCTTGACTTACTGGCTGTGTGACTCGGGCAAGGCACATAAACTTGCCAATTCTGTATCTGCAAAAAAGATTAAGGCTAATCATACCTACTCTGAAGGGCTGTTGTGTGGATTGAATGAAATAGTGTATACACAACGCTGGGCACAGAGCAAGTACTTGATAAAATGGTAGCTAATGTCCTCACCATCATTTTAGGAAGCCAGCTTCACTAGAGTCCTGAGGATGTAGATGGACCACGTCTTGACATACATTATCAGCAACTAGTAACCACCACCTGGTCTGGATCAGAGGCTGAGCCGTTGTACCAAAATCGTCAATGAGGCCAGAATGGCTGAAAACACAGAATGGCACAGCCTGCTCTTGGGTTTGATATATGCACTCATAGTCAGAGTTGTCAGATTTAATAAGTAAAGATACAGGATGTCCAGTTAAATTTGAATTTCAGATTTCCTGGCAGACAGAGAAGCTGTAGACACTGCAGACTCCTTTTGATTCAGAAAAATAGCAGTACACCAGGATAGGTAAGTATAGACACACGACAGAACTCACCTCCTGTCTACCATTGACCTGTGTTTCTCCTGCTAACCAAAATTCCCTGAAGGGCCTCATCCCACCCCAGCAGGTCATCCTTCCACCCCAGCCACTGGCCCTGGGTGAGTTTGCTGCTATGGGAACCAGTATTTTGACAGCATTGGGCTTTAACTGATCCTCAGAAGTGCCAGCAGAAAATACAGGTGAACCATGGCATGACATATTGCTGGGCTGTCATTAGCCCAGGTAAAGAGGAATTAGGGCTTTTTTCAAGAGAGATCTCCCAGTGCTACCTGCCTGGGAGATCAGGTGGAGGAAAGGAAGAGGAAGTATGTGGCTTTGAGCATTTGTGTCTTTCTTCCTGACTTTCTTAAAGAAGAGGAAGTGATACTTAAATTAGGATGCTCATTGAGCATCAACAAAGGCCTTGTAGGTTCCTAGAAACTGTGCCCAGTCTAGCTGACCTTGAGACCAGCAAGAGCAAAGCCCAGGCTGGACGCTAAACAGGCAGGTGCAGGTGGAGTTCAGGCTGAGGGAAGGCCCCAGACAGCACTGAGGGGCACATATGCAGGATGCAACTGAATTCTCAAGGGCAACCCAGACACAGGCCATCAAGGCAGGTCTGGCAATTTTATTCCCCCATGCACAACCATCTGCACCTGCTAACAGGATGCTTGTGACGGACTGGGTTTATTGCCAAGAGCTGACCACGAAAGAAACTATTGGATATGGACTCCCCCACCACCAATGAGAGACAGAAAAGGTGCTGAGGATGAGAGTGGCTCTCACATTTACTATTTGTGTGACTTTGGGCAAGATACTTAATTTCCTGTGTCTTCTTTTTTTCTTCTCTGTAAAACAGAAATAAAAATTATAATACCCCTCTGACAATAAATGAAACTCTGTGAGGAGTGCTTTGTAAACAATAAAAACAAAAATGGCTATGAAAGCTGTTATGGGGTATGGGGTTCTTCCCATTGCTGACTAGACTTCATCACTACAGAGCTCAGAACCCAGGACAACCGGAATGGAGACCAAATGCTCCTGAAAGAGGAAGGGCTCATTAGGAAGGCCATCTCCTCAAAGGTGGCCACTGAGCCTCTGTAAGTTCTCAGCACTTTAAGCGGGTCACAGTCCCAGAACAGACCCGCCCACTGACAAGTGCACTGGATGGCTCTTGCTCATTTTCCATCTCGGTGTTTTTCTTGCCTGTGCCCAGCCCTCCTGGGGACCCAGCATGATTCAGCCTAGTCCACAGTGAAGCCTGGCGGTGGGGGTGGGGGGGTGGGGTGCATCATCCCTTTCTGCTACTATTGCCTTCTGTGGCCCACTTAAGAGGCTCTTTACTTTCTTTAATAAATATGCTAAGAACCTAAGGGATTTTCTAGTTTTTCGTTTCAGAACCAGGTTAGACACAACAGCCTCTGATAGCTTTTGAATCTTCCAACTCAAATTACCTTTTTTTTCAGACAGAGACTTGTTCTGTCACTCCGGCTAGAGTGCAATAGCATCATCATAGCTCACTGCAACCTCTAACTCCTGATCTCAAGTGACCCTCCCACCTCAGCCTCCCAGAGTGCCAGGATTACAGGTGTGAGCCGAGCCACTGCGCATGGCCCCAACCCAAATTACTTTAATGACACCAATTTTCCTGAGATCCAGGCTAATGGGGAGGGAGGGAGAAATGAAAGAAAAGGACAAGAGAAGGGTAGAAAATGCCACAAGGGAATATGTTGGTACAGGTTGAGCATACCGTATCTGAAAAGCTCCAAAATCAAAAACTGTTTGAGCACTGACATGATGCTAAAAGTAGAAAATTCCATGACTGTCATCTTTGCTTTCAGCTGGTTCAATGTACAAAAACTTTGTTTCATTATTAAAAATATCGTATAGCTAGGCAAAGTAGCTCTTGCCTGTAATCCCAGAACTTTAGGAGGCTGAGGCAGGAGGATTCAGGACTCAGAGAGGCTAGGAGTTCAAGACCAGCCTGGGCAACATAGCATGACCCCATCTCTACAAACAGTAAAAAAAAAATTAGCCAGGTGTGGTGGTACACGGCTGTAGTCCCAGCTGAGACAGGAGGATCACTTGAGCCCAGGAGTTCAAGGTTACAGTGAGCTATGATTGCACCACTGCACTCCAGCCTAGGCAACAGAGTGAGATGCTGTCTCTGAAAAAATAAACAAAAAATTTGTATAAAATTACCTTCAGGCTATATGTATAAGGTACACATGAAACATAAATGAATATTATGCTTACACGTGGGTCCCCTTCCCAAGATATCACACAACGTATATGGAAATATTCCAAAATCTTAAGAAGTCCAAAACCCATTTTGGTCAGCCTGTGGCTGAAGATTGGAGAGGTCTCCAGCACACTGGTCAGGAAAAGAGTGAGCACAGGGAGGTCCAGGGAAACTAAAGCAGGTCCAATAACCGAGGATTTCCCAGGGCTGCATGTTTATAATGCTGGTGCAAGTAGAGCTAGTGTTTGGTTCCCCAGCTGAGCATTCAAGGAAGCACAGACACGGGATGTAAGTGGATAAGCTTCAGTTCCCAACACCACAAAGCTACGAGCCAGGGAAGCACTCCACGGCTAGAAAAAAGCTTGGGATCGATGTAAGGAGATATGGACTTTTCTGCCTTGAGAAACACAATTGAAAGAAGCCATCGGCTAATACTACACAACCACCCTCTCCTAGAGGATCTAACTTGCAAATATCTCAAGGGCCAGACTGGAAGAGTGGTAATTTTAATTAACCTTCTTCTCCACTGCTTTCTTTCCATATCACCTCCAGGTTGTGCTGGTTCTGAAGGAGTGACTCCTGGGGGTCATGGAGATAAGATTCTCAGAGAAAGAAAATTATTTTCTCTGATCCCTCTTTCATGCCTCTCCAAATCACAAACATACCTGGTTACCAATCATCGAGTTCCATGACCTTCAATTTGACTGGATAGAGAGCAGCAACTGACACTAAGCCTGTATTTCTCTTCATTTCTGCATGGATTCCTTCCCCTAAGCCTGCTGCCTCCACCTTGGCACTGTCAGAAAACCATGTTGCTGACGATGAACACTACCAAGAATCCTGTGTGACTGTCTGATGGCTACAGGGAAGACATGCTCAATGCCCAAGTGCTGTCGGCTGCCTCTGATACTGGAATGCTGCACTGGGCCCTGGAGTGTGGGGATCAGAGGAAAAGCAGCAGCTCTCTGTTGGACAGATGACTGCCCCTGGTATAGGCTTTTCAAGCAGCTTTGCTGAATGAAAATGACACCTGGATGGAAACATCCTTCTGATATATCATGACCTTCTTTTCTGGGTGGTTAAATCTAATACTACTAGGCTACCAAACAAAAGCTATGACTATCTGCTAGCTAGTGGTATGGCTATTTGGCGCAATGATGTAGCACCTGCTCTGGGCTGATGACAGAGTAGGGAACAAGACCCTGCTCTTGAGGCTTACCACAGATGAACAAAACACAATATGCATCAGTCGGTAACAAGTGTGACAGAGAAAATCAAATGGGGTGATGTGATTGAGGGTTCCTGGGGTGGGGCTAACAACAGAGTGCCATCCAAGTTGAGCCCTAGATGACAAACCAGAGCATCCTGGGGATGGAGCACTAGAGGGGTGGTGAGGCCGGAGGCAGGGTCTGGTGAACACTGATTTGAAGTGCTGCTGGAGGGCTTTCAGCAGGGAAGAAATAACCGTGGTCTGCACTGTTAAATCATCATTTCAGCTGCTGGGTGGAGACTGGATGAAAGGGTACTCAGGCAGAAGCAGGGAGCAGAGCAGTCTGCGGCTTATATTGGCATGGTGGGAGTGGAGCTGCACACAGAGGGACCGGCTGAAATATTCTGTGACAAAACCACCAACTGGACTTGTCGGAAGTGAGTGGAAAGAGAGGAAATCGAGGATGATGCCCAGTTTCTCTTTTAACAGTGGGGTGGACGGTGATGGTGCCATTTCCTGAGAAGTCTGAGGGAGTCTGTTTACGGAGAGAAAGCAAGTGTTCAGTTTTGGATGTTAAGTTTGATGTGCGCCTTGGACATCCAAATGGAGATGTCAACTAACAGCTGATAGGTAAGTCTGGAACTCAGTGGAATGGTCCAGGCAGGGGACGGCTTTCTTTTTTCAGTCATCAGCAGAAAATGAGAGCTAAATCTTGAAACTAGGGTGCTTTCCTACAGAGGAAGAAGAAATGGCTGCCCACGGCCCAGACCTGGGACTTCCCAAGTTTAATAGCCCAGGGAAGGAAGAGAGGCCAGCCAGGGAGGCTGGGAGGAGATACCCCTAAGCTTTACTTCCCACCATTGTGGAAAATATTCCTGAAGAGTTGGCAGGTATACATCAGGAAGGGATTTAAAGAAATAAAGCATCGAACTTTGCAGGAAGGCCTGAGACTTGGCTTGGTCAGTAATGGCAGGTGGGAGAAAGAAAAGTGGGGAGAGGACTGTGGGGGCGGGGAAGGGAGGGGGCTTCTATTTATAAACATGCCAGGCATTTCCCCAAATTTAATTCCCACAATAACCCTGAGAAGTATATTAAAGAGTTTCTACTTTATAGATGAAGAAACTGGGGCTAGTGCCCATGGCATGGTGGTAGAGCCAAGATCTGAATGCACTTTCAATTCAGTTTACTGTAAAACATAAACATGTGTACAGAAGAGAGCATGAGATGGGCAAGGCAAATGAATTATTTTAAAGTAAGCCACCCGTGTGGCCCTCACCAGGTGAGAGGAAGAACACTGCCAGCCTTGAGAAGGCCTCTGTGTAGCTCTTCCCCCAACATGTGCAGCCCACTCAGGAGAGAGCTTGTTCAGGATCAGTGTCCTTATTTCCTTGCTTTCCTTTCAAGTTTTTGTTTCCTCAACATTAAAATTTAGTTGTACCTATTTTTGAATTTGACATAAATAAAATTATACTGTGTACATTCTTTTGTGACTTGCTTCTTTCACAAGTTGACTTAATATACACATTGGTTTTGCCTGTTTTTTTAACCTTCATATAAATGGAATCATACATTCCATTTCCAAATAATCATCCTTTGTGCTACTGTTACTGTAATGTATCCATATCCATTCCCACTGTGTGAACATACCGCACTTTCTCTATTACACTGCTGATAGACATTGGGTTGTTTCCAGTTTTGGGATGTTATTTTTATTCTCACATGTGTCTTTTGGAGAACATATAACTGAATTTCTGTTGAGAATAAAGCTAGGAGTGGAATTGCTGAGTCACAGGTAATGGCTATGTGCACCTTCAGTAGATGATACCAAATGGCACATTCCAATTTAAATTGTTGTGCCTTCTAGATAAATTAGATATTTTTATCCTTATTAGGAGACTGATTCTTTATTTCTGGCAATGTTTTTGCCTTAAACTATTTTGTCTAATGTTAATAATGGCTCCATCAGCTTTCTTTTGGTTAGTGGTTTCATGATTTACTTTCTCTCTTATCTTTTTATTTCCAACATTTCTGTATCCTATTGTTTTAGATATATCTCTTTTTAAACACCAAATAGTTTTTTGGTTTTTATTTTTTAATTCAATGTGTCAATCTCTTTTAACTGGAGCATATAGTTTATTTACATTTAATGAAAATACTGATAAATTTAGTCTTAAATCTACTCTGTTATTTTGTACTTATTTGTCCTGTTTGTTCTGTTTCTTTAACTCTCCTTTTATGTCTTCTTTTGGTTAACCAAAAAAAAAAAAATCATTCCACTTTTCTTTCTCCATTACTTTGGCAGTTACACATTCTGTTTCTATTCTAGAAAGTTTATTTTATTTTTTTGGAGACAGAGTCTTGCTCCATAGCCCAGGCTTGAGATGCTCCAAATATTCCCTCAGAGTAACCTCTCCCCAGGTGACGCCTTTGTTCTTGTTGGCACCTGTATAAGAGAAGCTGGGGCCTGACTTGTCTCTGCCCAAAGAGCCCTTACAGCTTTGGTTCTTGTGCTTCCCTCTTTTCAACACTGTGCACTGGACACACTTCTCCACAGAAATCTCCTTGCCCTTTTTTTTTTTTTGAGACAGAGTCTCACTCTGTTGCCCGGGCTAGAGTGCCGTGGCGTTAGCCTAGCTCACAGCAACCTCACACTCCTGGGCTCAAGCGATCCTTCTGCCTCAGCCTCCCGAGTAGCTGGGACTACAGGCATGCGCCACCATGCCCGGCTAATTTTTTCTATATAGTTTTTAGTTGGCCAATTAATTTCTATTTATAGTAGAGACGGGGTCTCGCTCTTGCTCAGGCTGGTTTCGAACTTCTGATCTTAAGCAATCCGCCCGCCTCGGCCTCCCAGAGTGCTAGGATTACAGGCGTGAGCCACCACGCCCGGCCTTCCTTGCCCTTCTTGACATCACTTTGAAGTCGCCTGTTCAGTTGTGTGTGTGTGCACGGGAAAGCAACTGGTTGTCTGGCTCTCACTTTTCTTTCTTTTTTTTTTTTTAAGTGATGGGGGTCTTACTATGTTGCCCCAGGCTGGACTTGAACTCCTGGGTTCAAACAATTCTCCCGCCTCATCCTCCCGAATAGCTCAGACTACAAGTGTGAGCCACTGCTTCCAACTTACCCCTCTAGAATTTAAGTCTTATGGTCTAGTGATTCTCAACCTTGGCTGTGCAAGAAAATCACCTAAGAAGTAAAATTAAAGATACAGATATTTGTGACCTTTCTGTTCTAGACTCTTGATTCAGGAGCTCTGTACAAAAGTAGACTTGTCACCTGAACTTTGGAAATTTTCTCAGGGGATTTCCATGCTCAGGCAAGGTAAGAACCAGAGCTGCAGTCTTTTCCTGGCCTAGGGGTTGGGCTCCTCTAATCACCTGCAGGAGCTAGACAAGGACAGTGAGTGGAGGCGTCAGGATGGGCACTGAAGAAGGTAGGGGAGAACAGCCAAGGCAGAGCACAGAAGTCATCAGATCTGCACTGGAAAAACACAATCACATCTGTGGAATCGTCTGGCCCAGGGTGTAGGGGGAGCCTCAGACAGAGGAGGGAAAAGCAGAGCAGAAATGTGGCGTGCTATTACGTGTTCACTAACCCAGTTATATGATTTTTCCATTGCTTGAAAAGTTCTCATTGGGCAGATGTCCTTTTAAATCTTGTTTTCTCTTCCAGCCTACATTTTATTAACTCTCTCTTATCTTCAACCAGCACCATTCCTTACTTTTATAAGACCTCTATTAACTCAAGTAGAGTAAACATTGTCCAACCCATAGAATCAATACCCAGAGCAGCAACAAAGTGTAGCATACACTGGCAGTTCCTCTGCTGCCTTAGGTCACTGTGCAAGAGTAGAGAACAGAGGGAGCTGTGAATTACAGATCTGAAGCAGAGTGGAGAGGTTTGGGGCAATGGCAGAGCTGTCTTCTCTCTCTCTCTCTCTTTTTTTTTTTAAGAGATAGGGTCTTGGCCGGGTGCCAAGTGGCTCATGCCTGTAATCCTAGCACTCTGGGAGGCTGAAGTGGGCAGATCACTCAAGGTCAGGAGTTCGAAACCAGCCTGAGCAAGAGCGATACCCCGTCTCTACTAAAAATAGAAAGAAATTAATTTGCCAACTAAAAATATATAAAAAAATGAGCCAGGCATGGTGGCGCATGCCTGTAGTCCCAGCTACTTGGCAGGCTGAGGCAGGAGGATTGCTTGAACCCAGGAGATTGAGGTTGCTGTTAGTTAGGCTGACGCCACGGCACTCACTCTAGCCTGGGCAAGAGAGCGAGACTCTGTCTCAAAAAAATAAGAAATAAAAAAAATAAGAGATAGGGTCTTGCTTTGTTGCTGGAATGCAGTGTTGCAATCATAGCTCACTGTAGCCTCGAACTCCCGAGCTCAAGTGATCCTCCTGCCTCAGCCTCCTGAGTAGCTGGGAGTACAGGTGCATGCCACCACACCCACCTAATTTTTCTTTTTTTTGTAGAGATGGGATCTGCTATGTTGCCCAGGCTGGTTTTGAACTCCTCATCTCAAGCGATTCTCTGGCCTTGGCCTCTCAAAGTACTAGGGTTACAGGAGTGAGCCACTGTGTCTGGCAAAGCTGCCCACTCTTGGAAAGATAACACCGACTCTTGCCTGCACTTCATCCTGGGCCTTCCCCAGCTGGCTTTGGCTCTTCCTCCCCTGTCCTGTGGCATTCCAGCTAGAAAGAATGACCTAGAAGTCTGGTAGTTAAACTCAGTAGAGCTCACAAAGTCATTTAAACTTTTTTTTTTTTTTTTTTAAACATACTGGTCAGGGCCGGGCGCGGTGGCTCACGCCTGTAATCCTAGCACTCTGGGAGGCCGAGGCAGGCAGATCACTCAAGGTCATGAGTTCGAAACCAGACTGAGCAAGAGCGAGACCCCGTCTCTACTAAAAATAGAAAGCAATTAATTGGTCAACTAAAAATATATAGAAAAAATTAGCTGGGCATGGTGGCACATGCCTTTAGTCCCTGCCACTTGGGAGGCTGAGGCAGAAGGATTGCCTGAGCCCAGGAGTTTGAGGTTGCTGTGAGCTAGGCTGATACCACGGCACTCTAGCCCGGGCAACAGAGTGAGACTCTGTCTCAAAAAACAAAACAAACAAACAAACAAAAAAAACCCAAAAACATACTGGTCAGCTTTAGCTTCCAAGTTCATTCAACTAATCTTCAAGCCTAATTTAGAAATGTGACTCCCAAAATAAATCCCTCACCTGCCTTTATTATAATTTAGCTAATTAACCTGAATTATTTCTATTTAATGCAAGCTTTTATGTGACAGGCATTCTGTAAAGTGCTTTATGTATATTACATATATGTAAGTAATATATGTATTACATATATTTTCTCATGAGATCAACACAACCACATGGTGAGGGTACCATTACTCCAATTTTATTGGTGAAGGAGCCAAGCCTCAGAGGCACCCGGTGTGCTGCTGGAGGAAAGCTTACTGGTGAGCGGCAGGGGCCAGGAGCATCAGGCCTGGCTAACAGGTGATGGAATACTTTCTTTCACTGTAAGCAGTGAGGGATGTTGACCTTGAGCCATGGACTCACTTCTGCAGCTCCTTCTGAAGTCCCTAAGTACTTACTGAACACCTTTTCTTTCTTGATTTTTTGTTTAATCACCAGGAAGACAAATATGACAAAGAAGGGATCCTTTTCACAACTGAATACATAGTTTATAGACATCCTCTTTGCATTCCAAAGTGAAGAGAGGGTGCAAGGGATGGCCTGGGGTGCTGTCTGAGGCCCTGGAATGTCATATAAGCTGTAGCTAAGGGTAAAGCCCCACCCTGAGCCACAATGACATGAACAACAACAAAAAACCCCAAAAACCCCACAATAATGTGGCAACACCTAGCTAGGCACTCTGTTTTTGAAGCATTTGAGCTAGTCTGGCTTCTCAGAAGGCCAAATGATTCAGATCAAGCCAATGCTGCTACCGGGAGCCAGATCTGACCACATGAATAAGCTAGACAACTTCCAGTGCACTGGAGCTGTCACTCAGCAAATTCAGCTTGGCAGACATGACTGGCCCCAAGAGAAGTGCTACTCACACGCCTTCCTTCCCTTTACCACTGAGGGGACTCACCCCACAAGAACAGAGCTTCATCGACAAACCAAAGCACTTACATTTTTCGTTTCACCGTGAAAAGCTCCTGTTTGCTTAAACTGGGCAGTTTGTCTGCAATAAACCATTCCCAAGTTCTGAGGATTGTCAAAGGAATAGAATCTACTCCTTCTTACCCCTCTTTCCCTCTATTATGGATGGCCAGTTCTTCACCAATCCCCTCTTCCTCCTTGAAGCTCTCCCAGTCCAATTTGGACTTCTCAAGGGTGCTCATTTTCTGCTTCTTGGTGCCAATTTTCCCCAAAAGGCTGCTCATGCCACTTGATCTTTTTAACCTAAAGAAAGGGAAAACATGAAAGATGTAGCATGTAAAAACTTCAATCTCTTAATTAATGGTTTTTCTAGTGGGCATGGGGTCCCCTGGATTGGAGCTACTTATCTTAGTGGAAGCCGTGTTCGTATCTAGGGTATTTCCTTCCTGGGATGGAGAACACTACAAGTGGACCAGAATTCTAATGTGCTTTTCTTGCCTAACACCTCTGACTGCTCTCCTAAGCTTCAAACAGGAAATCCTGCCTTCTTCAGACCTCTGTGGGCTCTGTGTGGCAAGTCTCTGCTTCCAAGAAGTGGGAAGAGCAGCGTGGTTCAGGCACGGCTTTGGAGTCACATGCCCAGGTCCAACTCCCAGCTTAACTGTGTGACTCTAGGCTATTTATTTAAGCACATGTTCCTTGGTTTCCTAATCAATAAAGTGAATGCTTACTCACAGGCTATGGTGTATTTTATATGCAAAGGGCTAAAATAGCACCTGGCACAGAGTGCAATAAGCATTAGCCACTCTTGAGTCACTGTCATCACTTAAGCTCTAAAGCCCCAGGGGGTCTTTTAAAAAAAATCGAACCAGTTACCAACACTGATGAGCGAGAAATCATAGTACTGTGAAAGGGCTCTAAAATCAGTTGCCTTTCAACTCCTGTGAGTTGGGTCTTGGTTTTTCCCAGCAGGTAGAGAACATTCCTTATCCAGAAAGCAGGGAATGTACAACCTTGCTCTACTTGCTGGTGATGCTATCATAGACTGTGGGAGAAATCCCATATGCCCAAATTCAAGTCTTGGCAGCTCCAAGTCAAATGTTTCTAGTCAATGTTAAATATATGAGATAAAATAAGAAAAACAGAATGCAGCTAGGTAGAAGAATGTAGAAGGTGGTATGAGGGGAAGGTTCAGTCTCTTTATGAAACTAAAACAAGTTACCTACCAGCAAGTAGGAAACTGGAAGTTATTTTCTGCCTCACAGAGATACGCGAGAGAGTTAAAACATTTAAATATTATGAGCTAACGTCACAAGTCTACCAGTAACAATACCTTTCATTGGCCTAGAATGCTTATTCAAGTGCTTTCATAGCCATTTTTTTTTTTTTTTTTTTTTTTGAGACAGAGTCTCACTTTGTTGCCTGGGCTAGAGTGCCGTGGCGTTAGCCTAGCTCACAGCAACCTCAAACTCCTGGGCTCAAGTGATCCTTCTGCCGCAGCCTCCCAAGCAGCTGGGACTACAGGCATGCGCCACCATGCCCGGCTAATTTTTTCTATATATATTTGGTTGGCCAATTAATTTCTTTCTATTATTAGTAGAGACGGGGTCTCGCTCTTGCTCGGGCTGGTTTCGAACTCCTGACCTTGGGCAATCCACCCGCCTCGGCCTCCCAGAGTGCTAGGATTACAGGCGTGAGCCACCGCGCCCGGCCCATAGCCATTTTTTCATCTGATTCTCACTACAGCCTGTGACAGAGGAACACTGAGTCTCAGAGTTGGAAGGGGATCATCTTTGAGATGATCTAGCATCATCCTAACCCATTTCGAAACCCCATCTCCCTGCTACACAGCATTGGTGAAGGACAACTCACCATCTGTGCCCTGGAGTGAGCCAACAGGCTCTGCTTAAACGCCTCTTCAATGATGCCTTACTGCCCTTACAATAAAGTCTAAACTCCTTAACTTGCCAAGCTCTTCCTGATCTTGCCACACTTACCATTATAATCTATGCTCCCAACATACAATCCTGAACTCATAGTTCACCTCTACCTGCCTTCTTCTCATTCATATAGTCTTGTCTCAGCTTAAAAACCACTTCCTGACCAGGTGTGGTGGCTCACACCTTTAATCCCACCACTTTGCGAGGCTGAGGCCAGAGGATCGATCATTTGAGGCCAGGAGTTCAAGAACAGCCTGGGCAACACATTTAGACCCCATTTCTACAAAAAATATAAAAATTAGCACCCGTAGTCCCAGCTACTTTGGGAGGCTGAAGTGAGAGGATCATTTGAACCCAGGAGTTTGAGGCTACAGTGAGCTATGATCACACCACTGCACTCCAGCCTGGGAAACAAAGTGAGACCCTCGTCTCTTAAAAAAAAAAAAAAAAACAATGAAAAGAAAAACAGCAACAAAACTCCACTTCCTCCAGGCAGTACTCCTTGAGTCCTCCCCAATCTCTGGATCAGGTGCCCCTAGTGGTGCTCCCATGGAGATCCTTCCACACTTCAATTTCTATCACTGCTAATTTTGGGGAGGGGGTTATTCTTACTTTCCCTGTTGTCCTGGAGCTTAGTGTATACAGGGCCCATGTCTTACTCTTGACTCACCTACAGTATAGCCCAAGGTCTTGCCCATGGTACATAATCACTACATTTTTAATAAACTAAAGTCCCATGATTTGATAAAGGACTTAACCAAATGATTATTTTTCTCATGACAAAAAGATTCAACACTACACTTGAACTGACAGACCAGAATAGTTCCAAAAGTGGACCAGCATGGATAGGGTTAACACATGTGTAGGGAAGCACTATTGACCTTTACTCAGAACTTCAACATACTAAGCCTAGCTCAAGTCTATGTCTTCCTTCTCATAACTGGAATAACCACCAAAATGCAAATTATTTGGAACAAACATTCTTTGGCAGAAGATACACAGTTTCCTTAGTATCTGTCATCTGCTTACAAGGCAGGAGCAGACATTTTTTTTTTAATTTATTTTTTTTAGGGACAGCCTATGTTGCCCAGGCTGGCTCAAACTCCTGGACTCAAGTGATCCTCCTGCCTCAACCCCTGAGTAGCTGAGACTACAGGCATGTGCCACTGTGCCCAGCAGGAATGAACCTTTTTGTAGCTCACATGTGAACTATTTTCCAGGGTCATTTAAGGGCCAGGACCTGGCATGGAACTCTCTGAGAAATGGGAAGAAATCTTAAGATGATAATTCCTCTTTGTGTGCTATCTGCCTGGAACCAACGTATGCTTTCAGATATTCCTGGATTTGGCTGAAATCCGTAAAAATGAAAAGTACAACACAAATCCCTGGGCCAATTTCACTACCCCTCTGGGTAAATCTCTAAGTAATCTCCCCAAAGCCCAAAATCAGACCACTCAAGGAAATGGATTGGAAGCCAGTGATACATCAGGGAGCTAGTTTAAATCCCATTCACTTCTCAATACTGTATTGACAGTACTCTATAGGATACTGGGCTCAGAAAAGTAGAAAACCAAAAGACAAGTTCCAAATCATCTTAAATATCTTGTGGCTTGAAAAATTTTCAGAACTCTTAAATCTATTATTGAAGATGATACAGTGCCAGCAAAAAAAGTGGCATTTATCAGCAAAAGGTGAAAAGAAAAGCTGGCAAACAGCAACAGCCTCACACTTTTTATACAAATAGAAAATGATCTGCTACTCAGTTCTAGTGTTTTTTTTTTTTTTTTTTTTTTAGACAGAGTCTTGCTCTGTCATCCCAGCTGAAGTACAGTGGTGTCATCACAGCTCATTGCAATCAAACTCCTAGGCTCAAGTGATCCTCCTGCCTCAGCCTCTTGAGTAGTTGATCTTTTCTATTTTTTGTAGAGATTGGGGTCTTGTTCTTGCTCAGGCTGGTCTCGAACTCTTGACCTCAAGTGATCTTCCTGCCTGGGCCTCCCAGAACACTAGGATTACAGGTGTGAGCCACTGTGCGTGGCCAGTTCTATTGCTCTTATGTTAATCCAAGAATGAAGGGCACTTAAGTTTGTCTGATTTGATTTCAGCTGCTTTTACATCTTTAATATGTAGCTGAAACACATCTGATTATTCTGGTGGCAAAAGTCCTGAATTTTAATCTCTTCTGAAACAATTTATTACAGAAAGCCCTTTCTAACTCTTCCTTCCAAATGTTGGTAAGCACAGAGGTCTGGTCTCTCAGTCAACTGTCAAGAAGAACTAAGTAATTCTAGTTGACTTTGGTTCCATTTAAATGAAGAGCTTTTCCTATATAAGATGACATCATCCATTTGCAGTGAATAAGATGTTTTCCCAAAAGCAGTAGAGGTAGTACTCTTAACTGCAGTCTTTTGGTCTCTGTTATGATCGAAGGCATTCTTTTTGAGAATGTTAACTGGAGATAGAGGCTCTTAAGTGACACTGAAATGGACTTTCTCTCGGGGACAAGCTAATTGACCTGCTGGGCAGTTTCACCACTAGCATCATCAGCAGAGTCCTAGATTGAACAGGCAAGTGGCAAGAAAAGAAGCCTCTCTGGCCAACACGGAGCCACTCACCTAGATGCATGGATACTCTTCTCAAGGGCCTGGAGCCTGGTATGCATGAGGGTTAAATGATGTGACGTCAGTGGCAAAGAGAAATCCTTCTGACCTGCCAGCAGACCTCTAGGAAATGATACTTCCCAATTTCCATTCCCCTCTGTCCCACTCCAATGTGGTTTCATCTCTTTCCTTGGGAAAGAGATAATGCCACAGCCCTTCCCGCCTCTGCTCCAGCAATTTCCTTCCTGAACCATTCCTGTGGTGGGGGACTCATGGCAAAGCAGGGAGGGGCATCCCACCCTTTCACAGCAGTTCAGGGGTAAAGGAGGTTGGAGACTCTCCAGTAGGAAATGTTTAGTTAATGGAAACTAAGATCACACCTAGGGAGGAGATGCTTTGCCCCTGAGGTGTAAACTACTGTTGCTTTAATTTGTATGGTCAGACACAGCTGGGGAAAATAATTTATTGACCAACACAGACAATTAACATTTCTGAGACAGAATTTTAAAGGAATTATTAAACACAGCTTCTGAGAAAGCCCATAATGACATTTTTCTTTATGTAGATCCCTGAGAGCTCAATGGAGGAAGGCACAGTTTATTTTCCAGATACTGGTTCCATATGTGCTCCCAAAAACTCACAACCACAGAGGCCAAGAAGAGCTGAGGCAGAATCAAGAGCTGGCACTTAAAAATCAATGACCTCTCTCAAGGAGAACTTTGCCTGGTTTTCTGCTGTGACAGTGCTAAGCCAGTGCAGTCTGTGCTGGTCCGAGGGCCAGAGCCACAAGCTCTCATGCACAACCCCCTATGCCCCGCCCCCAGATTGCTTCCATCAGGACAACATGGTTGGGCAAACAGCACATCTCTCCAGCCAGCCAACAAGGGAAACAAAGCACCAGGCACAGAAGGTCAATGTGCCTCAGTGTTGGTTTGTCTGGCTAATTGCTAATTAGGAGTTAGCAGTCTTTCTTAAACGTCAGCATTTTGACTTTTCTTTGACTTTCAGGTTTCTTTTTCCTCCTAGGCAGGTCTCTGTCTTCACATGAAAAAAAATCTAAGCGTGTCAACATAAAATAAATTTTAAGTTCTTGGATACCTCCCATGTTGAAACCCAGGTTAAAGTTTCAGGATATGGGGGTATCTTTAGACCAGAAATAATTCCTCTAGTCTTACAGCATAGAGACCTCACTTAAAATGGGTCATGCCTGCCCCTTTCTACAAATGGGTAGGCACATTAACCCAATGGCTTTAAATGAAACTCACATGAGCTGAATATATTTTGCAAAATTATTCCTCTTCCTTTCCAAACTTCTCACTGCTACTAAATAAGCATGCTAAATTTCAAATAAGAAAGACGTGGACAGCAGACACAGCTGTGATCCCAGACACCTCATAGTTGTGTCTGGAGGGGAGTGTGCTATATGGTCCTTTCATTAGATGAGGCTAAACTGGTAAAGAAGGTCATTTTTCAGCACTTGGTGCTCTGCTAGGGCCATGACTTCCAAATCCGTATCTCAGTAGCACCTGCAACTTCACTTGCTCACTCAATTGCCAGGGTAGCATCTCTGACCTTCTAGAGACCACAATTCTGGTAAGCTCAATGGGCAATTTAATGAGGCTCAAACCCCAACCTGCCCTCGCCTCTCCAGGGGCAGCTCCTACCTCTCCTCAAAAAGCAAGGACAAACTATCACCACCATTAGCAGCTTTCCTCTTGTCATGCTGCCCCTCACAATGCAGGATTTAAAGAGCCCTTGGGAAGCAATGATCTGCATAAGGGTGATCACAAGAAGGGGTTAATTTAAGCATGAGCCCAAGATGTCACTTTGCTAAGGCAGTATCATGGATTTCAACACAGAATATTTGTTTCCACGTATTTTGGTACCAAAAGCAGAAAACTTTCTTTTTACTGTATGCAGGAAATGGTTTTCATAGATGTCAACCACAGCTGAGCCATCTGTAAACCACAACATAGTAGTTTCTCTTTCATAAAAGGAAGATTTTTACTCACAGCATCAATGACCACCAAAATTCCCATACTTCATCTCTAAAGCAAGAGAAAACAGTAAGTAGACTCTCTTTCCTTAATCTGCCAGCTAGGGGTTGCTAAAGCAGCTTTTTCATTCAGAAACGTAGATTGTCCTCCAAGGTTCCCATCACCCATCCCTACTGCTAGGTGATGGACGAACCGTTGAACAAATAAAGTCTCTTTGCATTCTGGGACCCCCACTCAGAGCATGTGCTTTTGTGACCATGACCCACAATGGGTCACAATGGAAAATGTAAGACTATGGGTCATGGCCAAAAAGTTAGGACTGTGCCAAGCATAGACTGTTTGAGGGAATACTAACTTTAAAAAAATCAAGTATAATCCACTAAAGAAGGGCAGATGATTCAGTTCTTTGATTTGTCCCTGTGTATTAGCCATTTGCTCTGGGAAACTTGGTGCCACCATCTCCCTGGTGTGAGAGCAAGGTTCCTCATCTCGAAGCTGGCAGAACAGCCTGTGAGAGTCTGTGACTAACATGCTCTCCTGGGGGACCAGGGCTTTGTGATGCCCTCCCCTTCACTGCAAGGCTCAGCTGTGTGA
Source organism: Lepilemur ruficaudatus (assembly GCA_963574885.1). Classification (NCBI taxonomy): domain Eukaryota; kingdom Metazoa; phylum Chordata; class Mammalia; order Primates; family Lepilemuridae; genus Lepilemur; species Lepilemur ruficaudatus. The sequence continues at coordinate 22,740 of CAUYRT010044484.1, read as the reverse complement.
ACACGTTCATTGTTCTTATTGACCAAATGAAGGATGGAGGCTCATATCACCGGACACTGATGGTCTCATCTGAATGACACAACTAAAAGCGCTCATGCAAAGAACAGAACAAAATCCAAAACATGACCCCAGTCACACTGAGGAAGTTTCCCTTTAAAATGAAGATAATGGGAAACAATAATCCAAATATAAGCTACTAAATTTATTTGTATTCTGAAAGATGCTAGAAAATCTGATGACCGGCCATTTATTATTTGCAGCTAATACTTGTTGACAGCTTTCACTGGGATATAATTCACACTGTAAAGAATCCATCCATTTAAAATGTACAACTCAGTGGTTTTTAGTATATTCATTACCATAGGCTAATTTTAGATAATTTTGCCATCCTTGCCTCAAAACTCCTTAAATACAGTGGCAGTCACTCCTTATTTCCCCCAGCTCTAGGCAACCTCCAATCTAATTTCTGCCTCCACAGATTTGCCTATCTCTCAGTGAATATTTTAAACCTGCACTCCTCAACCCCTGGGCCGTGGCACCAGTCCCATGCATCACCGCCTGAGCTCTGCAACCATTCCCCATGCCCCAATCCATGGAAAAATTGTCTTCCATGAAACCAGTCCCTGGTGCCTTTAAACCATACCTTTATGGTTTAAAGGTATGCTTTAAACCATACATTTAAGATTGTATCTAAGCATTCAGAAGCAACACATCTCTCAGCTGGTATCTGTAACACCATCCTATAGGAAAACACATTTAAACTTTCCTAATTTGTTCTCTACATTGATGGTCACACATAAATTTCTTAAGGGCCAGGAGAATCAGAAATCTAGACTTTAGATAAGAATACTGGAATATGTGAGCAGTGCTTATATAGTGAAGTCCCAGATATCACCTACATTATTTTGGATCTGTATTTTTACTGCACTCAAGTATGATGACTTTGCAATCAGTGCAGAAAACCTGCCCCTGACACTTTTTTTTATTTACAGTCATGAGTCGCTTAAAGATGGGGATACCTCCTGAGAAATGTACCATTGGGTGATTTCATTGTGCAAACATCACAGGGTGTACTTACACAAACCTAGGTGGTGTAGACTACTACACAGCTAGGCCATATGACATACCCTATTGCTTCCGGGCTACAAACCTGTATGGCATGTTACTGTACTGAATACTGCAGGCAACTGTAACAGTGTTTGTATATCTCAACAAAGAAAAAAATGCAATGTAAATTGAGCTTCTCAAATCCAAAAATCTGAAATGCTCTAAAATCCGAAACCGTTTGAGTACTGACATGATACTCAAAGGAAATGCTCATTGGAACATTTCAGATTTTGGATTTCCAGATTTGGGCTGCTTAACTTGTAAGTATAATGCAAACATTCCAAAATTCTCCTCCCACCCCAACTCCCCACATCTGTTACTTCTGTGGGGAACCTGCAGCCTTCCGATTTCAAGATTGTTCTTTTTTAAGCACCAAAGAAAGGAAGAAAAGCTTCATATTTCTCTGCTGCACCCCTTTTAATAAAAGGATTTGCTCTGTAAAATTTGGATTCAGTCAAAAGGCCACACTTAAGAACCTAGAGGGCCACATGTGGCCTTAAGGCCGCAGGTTCCCCACACCTGGATGAATAAAGCCTACAGAACTAGAAGTTGCTCTGGGTGAATCAGTCAGTGAGTGGTGAGTGAATTATTAGGACAATATTGTACATTACTACAGACTTTATAAACACTGTATGCTTAGGCTATACATTTATAAAAAATTTTTTCTTTCTTCAATAATAAACTAACCTTAGCTTACTGTAACTTTTTTACTTTATAAACTTTTTAATCTTTTAAAACTTTTTGGCTGGGTGTGGTGGCTCATGCCTGTAATCCTAGCACTCTGGGAGGTCAAGGCAGGAGGATCCCTTGAGGTCAGGAGTTTGAGACCAGCTTGAGCAAGAGTGAGACCCTGTCTCTACTAAAAATAGTAAAAAAAGTAGCCAGGTGTGGTGGTGTGCACCTGTAGTCCCAGCTACTTGGGAGGCTGAGGCAAGTGGATCACCTGAACCCAGGAGTTAGAGGTTGCTATGAGCTAGGCTTACGCCAGGGCACTCTAGCCTGGGTGATAGAGACTGTCTCGAAAAAAAAAAAAAGAGGAAAACTGCTACACAGGAAGTGTAGTGGAGCATGAGTTCAAGATGGGGAAGGCTGCAGGGAGGGAAGGGAAGATGTCTTGAGAGCTGAAGGATGAGAAGGAAATTTGTCAGGGGTATAAGCTGGCATAGGGAAGTCCAGAATGAGGCAATAGCCTCTGTGAAGTATGTGAATGCATTTAGCACAATCTTGGCACACAGTAGATCATCAATACTTCCCTGTCGTCCCCATTCTCATCCTCTTATGTCCTTGAAAAGATACCCTCTAGAATCCAGAAAGAAATTTTAAAAATTGCTGCTGGTAGGAAAAATTAGTAGATTCGGTACTTAGGAGCTGCTTGTTCTTTCTCTGAGGCTAAGTCATCTCCAGCAGCAAAACATATTTTCAATTTTGGCTTATTTTTCCCCCACAAACTTTTGATTATGAGAAATTTCAAACCAAGAAAAGTTGATCTTCTTTACTCTTGAACAGTCTCCTGGCCTGTAGAATGGCCTGCAATTTGGACTCGTCCGATTGTTAACTTCAGCTCCTTCTTCAGCATATGATCCTTGGGCTTTTCTCCATCTATACTCACTCTCATGGTGAATTCATCCATTCCCAAAGATTAAATACTATTTCTATGCCTATGACCCTAAATGTCTTATCTTTAGCCCAGACCTCTCTCTCTAACTCCCACTACCACCCCTTGCTCACTCCACCTTGATTACGCACCCACCTTCGAGGCCTGGCCTCAAGCCACTCCTTCTGCCCAGACTTCTCCCTTCCTAGATATCCTTTGGTTAACTTCCTGACCTCCCTCAAGTCACTAGTAAAACCTCCATTTCCCAATGAAGCTTACCCTGACCATGCTACTTAATACTGCAACCTTCCCCCTCTCTGCACACTTCTGATTATCCTGCCTTCCTCAGATTCTTTTTTCTCCATTACACTTAGCATTTTCTAACATACCTCATAATTTATTTATTATGTTTACTGTTTTACTCTCTATATCCCTGCTGGAATGGGAACTCCACAAGGGCTGCAACCAATGTCTGTTGCTCACTGATATAACCGAGCACCTGGCATGGTGCCTGGCACCTGGTAGGCACTCAATAAATAAGTATTAAAAGAACGCATGAACCTTGGGAAGCCCTATCAAGCTCATGAATTATAAATTCCAATTAGTGAAATCTGTTAATGTAACAACTCCCCACATTGGCTAATCTCTTAGTTGCTATCCATTCTTAGCTAGGTTTTCTACAGGGGAACTAAGTACTTCAGAGCAAGCACAGGAAAAGCATTTGTTCACACAAAAGAAGACAGACATTCTTGAATGGTTGTTAGTAGCCTGGAATTTGTCCTAGGCTGGTGTACACACCATCCCATGAGAGCTTGCAGAATGTTTAACAATTTTGTCATAAACTGTAATCTGAAGTACGGGGTTAAGATATCTTAACTGACACACATATAAGGGGCAGAATTCAGGAGAATGCTGGATGAATTTTTTCCTTTGCTTTTTTTTTGTTTTTTGGTCCATGATAACAGAATTTTTTAAATAAAAAAAGTGATTTTTGAATTCATTTTATGTGAAAATGGAGCTCTCTAGCAACCAGGTCAGGAGATGTACTGAAAGATTTTTCTGTGTGTGGCAAATGAGTGTTTTCCCTTGTCATTGGCTACATTGCTGCTTTTGTTTGGTTTTGGAGGGTTAGTTTTAAAGTCATAAACACTATGTTATGAGTCAGGAGCAATGCCTCAGTCTAGTCTGGAAGATAAAAACCAACATTGGATGGATGTAACTGGAACAATTAGCTCACTCAATACTCAGCCAACTGAACAACTCCTTGTCAGAATCTGCCAGAATTATTCAGGTATACAAAAATTTGCTACAGGCAGCAAGCTGAGCTGCAGATAAGATGACCACTCCCTCCTGCTGTCACATCCAGCTACACCAAGGTGGGAGAATTAAGTGGATACTAACTTTCTCTTTTGCTCAGTGGGAATCTGAGCTGGTGTGCAGTGAACAGGTAACGTGCCCAATAGCACCTACAAAAAGATGTGAAAGGGAATTAGTGCTTCTCACTGTTAGGGATCTTGGTGGCTAGTGAGAACCCCAGGGACAAAAAGATGATCCTAAAGACTTCCAGAGAGGGGGAAAAATGAGGCCACATACAGATTCAAGATTTCCAAACAGCTTGAGACTTCTAAACAGCAGCACTAGAAGCTGGAAGACTGAGAGTGGAGCAAAGTCCTCACAAAGCTGAAGGAAAAGTATTTTCCACCTGTAACACTAACAGCCAGCAAAACCACTAATAAAATATGAGGGGCAAACAAAGTCATTTTCAGACATGCAGTTTCAAAAATTTATCTCCCATAAACTTTTTCCTCAGGAAATTATTGGAGGATGAGGTCTATCAAAATAGGGAAATAAACCTAGAAGAGGAACACATGGGATCCAAGAAACAGGAGAGCTCCACAAAGAGGAATAAAAGGCAGTCACAGTATAACAGCTGTACAGAAGCCCGAGAGAACAAAGAGCCCAGACTTGAGCAGAAGGACTGAAGACTCCAGAAAGGATGTCAGGAGGAGGAAGATGGGATTACTGATTATAGAATGTAGTAGAATATTGTATAGAATATAGTAGAATATACAATACAGCAGAAAACAGTATTCAGAGGGATTTTACAGCTTTGCTGGAGAGTTTTGGAAAAATTTATGATGGGGATATAGAAAACCAGCTAACCAAATATACATATGTGTGCACAAGAAATATAACTATAGTTAACGTTCTGGCTCAGTAGTGAACAATACTAACACAGTGATAATTAGGTCAACACCAAATTACAATGTAATTGAATTTGAAGAATGGAAAGAGAACTGGGACGCTGAGGCACACGGGGTGGTACTAGTGTATAAAATCCTCTTTTTCTAAAACAGGACTTAGTGCTTCTTAAAAAATAGAGTGAAGAGCCGGGTGCGGTGACTCACGCCTGTAATCCTAGCACTCTGGGAGGCCGAGGCAGGAGGACTGCTCAAGGTCAGGAGTTCGAAACCAGCCTGAGCAAGAGTGAGACCCCGTCTCTACTAAAAATAGAAAGAAATTAATTGGCCAACTAAAATAAATATATAGAAAAAATTAGCCGGGCATGGTGGCGCAAGCCTGTAGTCCCAGCTACTTGGGAGGCTGAGGCAGAAGGATCGCTTGAGCCCAGGAGTTTGAGGTTGCTGTGAGCTAGGCTAACGCCACGGCACTCACTCTAGCCTGGGCAACATAGCGAGATTCTGTCTCAAAAAAAAAAAAAAAGAGTGAAGAGAAAGTTAATAAATAACGTCTAAAATTCATATATCAAGAAACAGCAGTTTACTAAGTACCGTGTTTTAAAATATGGACAAAAAAGCTATACCAGAAGAAATAGCTAAGAGTTTAAAGTGACTGCTCCTGGAAAGCAGGAACCAGGACTGGGTCATGCATTTTGATTTTTCAAACTGTGCACCCATTTGACTTTGATTTAAAAAAAGTCACTGATAACCAATTTGGGTTAATCACCCTGGGTAGACTGTAGTGGTGTCATTGTAGCTCACTGCAACCTCAAACTCATAGGTTCAAGCAATCCTCCTGCCTCAGCCTCCTGAGTAGCTGTGACTAATTTTTCTATTTTTAGTAGAGATGGGGTCTTACTCTTTTTCAGGCTGATCTTGAACTCCTGAGCTCAAGCAATCCTCCTGCCTTGGCCTCCTAGAGTGCTAGGATTACAGGCATAAGTTACTGTGCCCAGCCTCAGAATGTCTTATATTGCTACTCTGTGCTAGCAACCATGCTGATGCCAGCGATACAAAGAGTAAGCATGGTTTATATTCTTGAGAAGCTATGGCCCCTGACAGTTCCTGACAAATACCAAGAATAAAGTCCTCTTTCCTGCTTCTCCCTCAAATACCAGTTATATATTTTAGAGTTTCTTAGTACTGTCTAAGAACTACTTGCTTTGGAATCTGCAGAGGCTATGAAAAATGCAAACTCTGTGGCCCCCTCCCTGACCCCCTGAATCAGACTCCCAGGGAGCAGAGCCCTGGGATTGGCATTTCATTAGGGGCACACTAAGGTTTGAGGGCTATTGTTTTAGAGTAAGTTCCTGATGTCTTCCAGTGAAGCAAATTACCACGTAAATAATTACACAAATATTATGGCTTGGAGATAAACGGAAATGGGCAAGGCTGTGGACTCAATTTGGGCCTAGTCATTAAGCCAGCAAGAGAGTAGTTTTCAAAAACAATACAGGTCCTTTAAGATAGAGGTGAGGTTAGAATGTGGTGGTCTTTCTTCTACATCTGGTTTTAAACTTTCCTCATTAGGCAATATTACTCAGCTTACTTGCTTTCTCCATTGGAAAAGCTGATGAGATGATTCTGTCCCCATAAGTGAAATAATGAAAAGAATAAAAGCTAGAACACTATTCCAGAACCTAATATAAAAGGTTTTGCAGAATCATATTTATTTCTCAGTAGACTCTGTATGCTGTAAACTAGAATATGAAGAGTTTATAACTCTCTTAAGACAAGAATGCCCCTTATTTTACTAATAATCAAGTTCCACTGTCCATCCCTAAGTACACTGAGTCCAAGTAGCACAATTTGCTATTATTCTGAAGGCTGCCTCTCAGGCAGACAAGCCAGTCCTTATGACCAAATAAAGCAAATTCCAGTTATTAAAAAAAACACAAAGTGGGCCTTATTCACCAGAGCTACTTCAATGGGCAATTGGACTTATTTCACAGCTATTCAGGACAGGCCTCCTCTGCCACAAGGCACTGCTTCATCTGCTGTGTGGAGGCATCAAGCACTGATGGCCAGCAACTTAGAAGGAGAAATCAAAGGAGCAGCACCGCCTGCCTTTGCACCTGCCCTGAACCAATGGGGACCAAATGCAATTTGTGTTCCCCTGCTCCCATCAGGACTCATGCACTGACAGCAGGGCAGATGGGTGACTAGCCTCTGGCTCCATCACATCCTAGGCTCCTCCCCTACCTCCCAATTCCCGAATTTTTTGGCACTAAAACTTACCTACAGTGAAATGCACAGATTAAAGGTACTGTTTATCTTCTAACAGTTTTAGCAAATGCACACCCCTATGTAACTCACGCCTATAGTCAAAATATATTATAGAACATTTCCATCACCTTGGAAAGTTCCCTTCCTAGTCAATTCCCCACCTAACAGCAATGACTATTCAGACCTCTATCACCATAGATTAGTTTTGCCTTGTTTTGAACTTTATATAGATGGAATAATATGGTATTTATTCTTCTGTGTCTGGTTTCTTCCATGCAGCACAATTTTTCTGAGGTTTATCCACGTGTATAGTGGTTTGTTCTTTGTTATTGTCACACCTTGTTTTACCCATTCTCCCACTGATGGGCACCTGGGCTGTTTCCAGTTTTACACTATTGTGAGTAAAACATGCTTGTATAAGGTCTTTCTAGACATATGTTTTCATTTCTTTTGGATGAAAACCTAGAAGTAGAATTGTTGAGACACAGAGTAGGTATATGTTTAACTTTACCAAAAAATGCTAAACAGTTCTCCAAAGTTATGAACTCATAATTTATATCCCTACCAGCAATGTATTAGAGTTCCGGCTGCTCCAAATACTCATGAACATTTGGAGTTATACATCTGCTTCTTTTTAGTCTTTTCAGGAAGCATGAACTAGATTTAGTGTGATTATAATTTGCACTTCCCTGATGTCTAATAATGATAAACACTTTTTATAAGCTTATTTGTGTATCTTCTTTTGTGAGATGTCTGTCAAATTTTAGCCATTTAAAAATTAGGTTTTCTGTCTTCTTATTGAGCCACAGTTCTATATACATTATATATAAATATAAATATTTTAGATATATATTTTGTAATTATTTCCTTTCTGCTTGTGGCTTGCCTACTCATGTTCTTGATGCTGTTTTGATGGACAAAAGGGGTATCTGCATGGCCACTGGGTCAAGAAAATAGGAAAAAAGTAGTAATGTTATAGATTTCAAGAAACAAAAAGATAGGCATTTCTTCTTTAAACTATTTGCTTTTAGAAGGCAATTAATTCTGTATCTTAGCAAACGAAGAACCATTATATTCATTCCACTGCCTAAGCACAGGTTAAATTTTAAAAAGAGAAAAATCTTTGATGGCTGTCCCCTTCAGATATAGGATGTGTCTGTGTAGATACCAGGAAAGGCTCTGTCAAATGAGAATTAGGAATGGAAATCCTGAAATGCCACCAAGATTGTCATCAAACCAGAAAGTTGTGTTTTGGTTTTTTAAATAGAGGGAGGGAAGTAAAAAAAGATGAGGAAGCGAAAGGGAAGTCTTTAAAGCCTTTCATATACCACATTCTGGTTATTAATACACCCCATTCCTTTTCTCACTCTCTCAAAAGCGGATTCAAAAACAAGGAAGGAAGTGATGGTGGTTAGAGCAAGGCGTGAAGATGCCAAGACTTCTGGGCTGCACTCCTAATTCCTTTGCTGTGTAGGCTGTCCCCACACTGGATAAATCACTCCTTCACATTTTCTACTTCAGTGACTGAGACACAGAGAGACCAATTTAACTCTGTGAGTGGCTGTGAGCTTTATTAATCATTAATGTTCTGCAAAAGCCTCTGTGGAACAGAGGTATTGAAATACCAGTTACCTCCCGATCATCTGGAAACGCCAGTCATCACCAGCCCCACCCTCTTGCACGCATCCATGACTTGCCTTCTCCTTGTAGCACCTTACCCACTGCAGCTGTGCGGAAGGCTTGCCTTTTTTCCCCCTCCTATAATTAATTAATCCCAATAAAACTCTTTAAAACAACAAAAATGGATGAAAATGACCAGAAAAGAGGATGGTAATGAAGATGATAAAACCATTATAGCAATCCCCCTGTCCAGACAATCCTGCCAGCTCAAAATACTAGAGAACACCTGCACTTCCCTGGGATGCAAGCCTCAGAAATAGGCTGCTCGTGGTCAGGTGACCTGGAGCCAAGAGAAGCTAACAGCTGGAGGCAATGCGGAGGGTGGAGGAGGTCTCCATCAGAATAAAGGTGCAAAGAAAGGAGAAACGGTCATGTAAAGCACAGTAAGTCTCTTGCCTGTTTTTTTTTTTTTTTTTGAGATAGAGTCTCACTCTGTCGCCTCAGGTATAGTGCAGTGGTGTCATCATAGCTCACTGCAACCTCAAACTCATGTGCTCAAGTGATCCCCCTGCCTCAGCCTCCCGAGTAGCTGGGACTACAGGCGTGAGCTACCACGCCTGGCTAATTTTTCTATTTTTAGTAGAGATAGGTCTCACTCTTGCTCAGGCTGATCTCTAACTCCTGACTTTAAGTGATCCTCCAGCCTCAGCCTCCCAGAGTGCTAGGGTTATAGGCGTGAGCCACTGCGCCTGCCTCTGCTGGGTTTTTTTTTTTTGCTCATCAATGTTTCTTCTGTTGCCCTTTTTCATTTTTCTGGACAACATCCCTCTGGTAATTCTATAAAATAGGGATCCTAAGTGAGAAACTGAGTTCTTGCATACCTGAACAATGTCTTCATTTGCCCTCAATATCTGGTGGATAGCTTCCCCGGGTATGGACTCTCAGGTTCTACACTATTTTCTCTGAGAACTATGAACATGTCACTTCATCATCTTCTTGCATCCAGTGTTGCCAGAAGACTCTGATGCCAGCTTGATTCTTGCTCCTTCACAGGATGGGCTGTTTTCTCTCTGATAGTCTTTAGCATTTCCCCTTATCCTTAGTGTTCTGAAGCGTTCATTATATGTGCAAAATGTGAGTCTTAACTCATAAATTCATACTGGGCACTCAGTGGGCCCTTTCATTCTAAGAATTCTTACTTTTCTTCCATTCTGGGAAATTTTCTCCCATTATTCGTTGGGTATTTGCTCCCCCCTCCATTTTTTCAATCTTCTTCTCCCAGAACTCATATTAGATGCACACCAGAACTTCTGAAATGACTGTCCTTATTGTATTTTCTTTTCCATCACCTTTCTGTCTTATTTCATATTCTAGGAAAATTCTTTGGCTCTTTCCTTCCTGCTCACTAACTCCCTTTAGGTTGTATCCATTCTGGTATTCAGCCCCTTTAGTGAGGTTGTAGCTAAACAATCATATTTTATTTCCAAGATCTAGGAAATAAAATTAGTTCTTTCCCGTAATAGTCTGTTCTTATTTCATGAGTGTGGTATTCTCTTTTTATCCCTTTCAGGATATAAATTCACTTCCTCTTTATGTTCTGTTTACTTGGATCCTCCAATGTTAGCTTTTCAATTTCTTGAGCTTGGAGCTTCTCCTTTATGACGTTGGCTTTCCTCTCATGTTTGATGACTCTCAGTTATGTGCTTGCTTACGTGATGTTTTGGATCCCCGGTGTGCAAATGTGATGTCTTCTATTCACCACAGTCAGTCTCTGCTGGTCACAGGGGAGGGGCAGGACATGCAGGGCCTTCAGATCCTGACTTCCACCTTTAATCTGATTCCTTCTGCCTTCGGAATTCCTTCTTCAGGAATTCCTCAGATTTCTAGACTACTCAGGACACTTCTTCCAGCATTGTTAAGGACATATATCTTTCTCATATACTTAGGGATTTAGCGTATACACGTGGTGGCATATGTTCAGTTTGCCATCTTGAGCCACCTTAGCAGAGACTACTTAGCACTAACCAGGGAGAAGATGTTCTATTTTTTATTTTATTTTTTTTCTGGGGACATGCACTTTTCAGTGTAAAACAAAGGTGTGTTCCCAGAAAGTGTTTCAGATAGGAACCTCTAATATCAAGTACCCAAAAGATACAATGCCTTACGGTGGAGGACAAAGATTTTTTAAAAATTTCCAAATGGCATATGGAGAAGGTATCTTAAGATGATCAGTCCATTTTCTTTGCTTATCAAACTGTCCTGTTACTTTTTATGATTTTCTGGTTTTGATTTTTATGATTTTCCAGTACCGGTTTTGGGATATCCCAGTAAGACAAACTGTTCTAGTTATTAAAACAGTAATTTTAAGTTAATATACAAGCATTTGGGTTTTCTAAAACAAATGTAACAACAATCTTATGACTGTCATTCATCAGAATCTCATCAACTGATAAAAATCACATTTCTAGAACTGCAAAGCTTCAGCTTTGATCCTCTAACAGAGGTAGCAACAAAAACCCTGGGGACACCTTCAAATTATGGAACATCACCAACAGTCATTTGCTAAGAGGAAAAAATAATTTGGGAGAAGAAATACTTAATTTCTGATTACTCAAATATAACCTGATTTAAAGGAGACTATTTTTTCTCTAGCAAATTATAGACACGATCTGCCTCCTTTAGTAAGTTGCTTGGTTAATAACGGTTACTTACAGAAGTAAAAATACCCACCCCCTGAAATGTTTACATAAAACTCAAAGCACTTATGATGCTCTATTCAAAAACAGTTTCTTATCAGAGTAAAGGGTGGGGAAATTCTTCATAAAATGTCATTGCCTTGAGGTAAAGGGAACATAACAAATAAAAATCAGTTTTATTAAGGTTCCGCAACAAGACAGAAATTTCTTTCTACAAGTGAAGTTAAAGTTCAAATAAAAAAATTTTTTAAGAAATAGAGCCCCTTGGTAGACTCTCTATATCTCTGCCACAGAGGTTCTTTTCTTGCCTTCTGTTTCTCATTTGCTAAGTAAGAAAGAGTTAACTCATAAATTAGAGGAATGTTGTTTCAGCTCCACAGAAAGCTTTTAAGGATAGGGTCAATGCAATGACCAGATTCTTCATTAACTCATTAACAAGACAGGTCACTATGGCCTCAGGGTTCATTTATCTGCAGGAAAACCTCAGCTGGTAAAGGCTGGTTGTTTCCTGCACATCTCAAAATTCAGAGTGGAGAAGTAGACTCCATTGTGAGTCTGTTTCCTGACTTAGAAGAAAAGAAAATATTTTCATGATGACTATTCTTTTCTCAGGCTGGTGTTACATATGGCCCAAAGGCATAATAATGGGTGAGCACAGGGCTTCTACTCCCAGAACACTTTCTAATGCTATTTTGTTCTCTAGTTAATTATGTTCTAATGATGCTGTATGGACCTCATTGGGTTTTACTGACAAGGCACCAGTTTTTAAATGAATTTTTATGTAAATGTTAATAGCTGTAAATTAGGCAAGTTTCAGCAGTATCTGCCTGCCTCTTCACCTGCACCACATACCATCAGCTACAATTCTCCTTGACGGCTGCTGTTCTTGAACCTACTGTTCCTAGTCCAAAGTAGGAGTCAAAGTTATTAATAATCCTATGGAAACTCAACTGGTTTTGCTATAATGTTCAGAAAGGCTTTCTTTTGTAACGTTGCACCTGGCATCACCTTGAGGATGAAAGCTATGAAAGACTGGGCAATACTTGTGCTGTCAGGAGAAGACTAGTGGTTTCTATCCAAAATAAGGGATTGGCTAGATTAGCAGGGAGCTTAAAGCAAAACTCCAAGGTAAACCTCTCAGTGCAGGATTGTAAGTAGAGCTGCTGTGTATTTGGCAATGCTCTGGCATTTATGCCTTGGAAAGGCTTCCTTGGCCTTTCTGCAAACAGCAAAAGGCTTCAGTAGGGTACAGAAAAGAAAATAAAAAAAGACTTGACCCAGCAATGCTGATACACTTTCCAGAGTCCCAGCCATACATTTCTAGGGGTGCCCTACCTGTTTTATTCCTTTTCCCCTTCTTGCCTTTTGCATTTGCCACCATTTCTAAGATGCTCTTTCTACCTTTCTCAGCTTACTGCTTTTCTGAAGCAGCTAGGTAAGGAGATAGTGTCATTCCATGGAAAAATAACTCTGCCTTGTGGCTAGAGCAATCAAAAGACGTAAGTCCTTAGCCTTAGAGCTTCATTTCCCTGTAAAAGAAGTGGGTCCCTGTGGTCTCCTTCTCTTCTAAAACTCCAGTGCCATTTCATTAATTCCTAGTATTTGTATAGGACACACATTCCAAATTAAGCACTTAACACATGTACTTCATGTTCCTAAACATCACAGGCCATACCACAGATACTTCCAATTGCTACCACATTGCCAAAAATCAGTTGTCAGGATCAATTTGTGGCATCTGCTGTGCCAGTGGTTTTATAACCCTCTGTAATATCAGAGTTTACTTTTTACTGTTAAGATGTATTTTCTAATTATTATTGTAGAAATATCTAGGATGTACTGTTTTGAAAAATTGCTACTCACTATAGTCACAAATCCTTGTTGGCACTTCTATTTTCACTTGTATCCTTCCCCATTTGCCAGGAATAAAAAGTCAGTAGAATGGGAACTTATGTGTCCAAAACTCTGCTATGTCTCAGATTCACAATAGCTTTGGCAAAGGAGATTGTTTTCTTTACCAGCTGACTCATTAACAGAAAGACTATAAAAGTTTGTTTAATTGGAACAAGAGGGGCAGGGAGTAAGGTCACTGCTGGCTCATAATTTCCCATCACCAGTGGTAGCTAACACCAACAGTGGAGTAAGAGTTCTGCCTGGCTCTTGCACATCTGCACACCTGTGTTCTATCTGCACATCACAGCAGGACAGCCATCCTTTCTCTTGGCTCTTACTTGGGAGAGGAAGAAAAAAGATTTTGAGGTTAGGTGGCTGGGTTAAGAGTCAGGAATCATCTTGCCTTTGGAAGAATCACAGGGTAGTAATACCCAATCTTGGGCAATTTTGCCCTTAGGAAACATCTGGCACTGTCTAGAGAAATTTTTGGTTGTCACAATTTGGGGAGAGGGAGAGTTATTACAGGAATCTAGTTGGTAAGAGGCTGGGGATGCTGCTAAACATCTTGTAATGTACAGGACAAAGAACTATCGAGCCCAAATGTTAGTGGTGTCAAGGTTGAGAAGCTCTGCCCTAGGTGAAATGACACCCCCTCTCTCCTGGGGGTAACTATGAATGTGCTGCAGTGAGGACAGCAGTGTCCCTGATAAAGCACTTTGAGTTCGTTGGAAGACGAACACTAGATTTAAGGAAATAACTAGATTTACGGTCAGACTCATTAGTGAACATAACTGATAAGTACCAATTTCTGGTTGTTTTGGGGGACAGAGACTTGCTAAGTCCTCCGAAAAATGGAAAAAGTCCCTGGGCTAAACTGAAAGATTCTATTGCATGACACTAAGCACTTTAAAAAACCAGTCAGCAAAAACTCCTTACATTTTAGCTGGTGAGAGAACAAAATGCTGGTGCAATAGAAAGCCAGGTTTCTCTGCATGTATGTGCTCTCTCCTGTTTAAACAGCAGTTCCTTTGCTGAGGTTTCTACCTCTGGGCAGCCTTCAAGGGATCTGGGACCAGCCTGGCATGGATTCCTTACACTAAATGTGCTGGACTCCATTTTTCTCTAGCAAAAAAGGTGCGGTTCCACAACATGTAGATGAGGAACAAATGCTAATGGAACTGTTTCAATATGGAAAGGAATTTTAAAGAAAATATATGTACATAACAAAACAGTTCCCACAGTCGTTGGGGGTTTGTCAGGGGTGGTGGTGTGCAAGGCCCCAGGGCACATGGGGAAGCCTGGGAGGGAGTTGACGACTTCATCACTAGTTCCATTATTTTAAAAGCTTCCAAAAAGAAACTAAGCATTAAGCTTCAGAACTTCCTTAGCTAGTAAACTAAAAATGGTCAGTATCCTAACACTGACTAACCCTCATCTCTTCTCTGCCATACCACTGTAAATCAGTTAATCAGCTCACACAAAGTTGATTTCCTAACAAGGCAAAGAAAAGGAAATAATTCAATGGATGTAGGCTGGGAAATAGATAAGCATGCAATATATTATGCATGAATTTTAAAAGGTGTTTGTTTATAACATTTTAACAATCTCTAACAGGAAACAGTTTTCTCCTCATCCTCAAATTAAAGCAGCATGAACAATTTTAGAGGTCTTATTTAATGCAATTATAGCACGACAGTGGGCTGTAATAAACCATAGTTACTTAAAAACCAGTGGACCAACTGTTTGGCTGCTGGATGAAACTAAGCAACCTTTGGCAACAGCGCACAAATTCTGAAGTTGATGAAAAGCTTGCTGTCAGCATATACAGGCCTTGGGGGACTATGTATGTTTTTTTTACTGCTATACACAAACATAAAAAGGAATCAGAGTGATGGTTGTACAACACTGTGAATGTAATAAATGCCACTAAATAGTACACTTTAATTTTGAATTTTTAAATTTTTTTTTTTTTGAGACAGAGTCTCACTCTGTTGCCCAGGCTAGAGTGCCGTGGCGTCAGCCTAGCTCACAGCAACCTCAAACTCCTGGGCTTAGGTGATCCTCCTGCCTCAGACTCCCAAGTAGCTGGGACTACAAGCATGTGCCACCATGCCCAGCTAATTTTTTTCTATACATTTTTAGTTGTCCAGCTAATTTCTTTCTATTTTTTTAGTAGAGATGGTGTCTCGCTCTTGCTCAGGCTGGTCTTGAACTTCTGAGCTCAAACGATCCACCCGCCTCAGCCTCCCTGAGTGCTAGGATTATAGGTGTGAGCCACTGTGCCGGCCACAATAAGTTTTAGATAATCTACACTGGATATGCTTTGATTTTCCACAATAGCTCTAAAAACTTCCACTGGATAAAAAGCACTCCCTGTTACAAGACTGCTATGCCATCCAAACTCTGGAAATAACCCTTTCCCATTCCCCTCCTCTGAGGCGATATTTTGCTGCGTAATCAAGACTTGGAAATCCATTCAGTCAACAGGACTTGCCCACTCGACCCCTGAAAAATGATTCTGCTTTCCTTGGGAAAATGCAGATGGCCTCATCTTTCTTTCCATGCTACAGTAAGTAGTTGGTGCCACAATACATTCTGGGAGCTCAAGTTCAGCAACAAGAGTCGACATTTCCTTATTAATACCAATGGAAAACTGATCTAAAGCGACCTTAAAAATGGAAAAACAGGCTGGGCGCTGTGGTTCATGCCTGTAATCATAGCACTTTGGGAGGATGAAGCAAGAAGATCACTTGAGGCCAGGAGTTCAAGACCAGCTTGAGCAACATAGTGATACCCTATCTCTAAAAGAAAGAAAAAAAATTTTTAGTCAGGCATGGTGGTGTGCACTTGTAGTCCCAGCTACTCAGGAGGCTGATGCAGGAGGATCGCTTCAGTCCAGGAGTTTGAGGTTGCAGTGAGCTATGATGATGGCAGTGCACTCTAGCCTGGGTGAGAGAGTGAGACCGTGTCTCACACACGAACAAACAAACAAAATGCAATAAAAAAGATCAATTTAAGGGAAAAAAAAAGAAACTTTATAGTAGAGAAACCTGGCAGACTCCACTTTAACTAAACGATCAGAGTTAACATCATCAGTAGTATGTTGATATAGGGGATAAGAAGGGCATGTCACCCCCCTCGTAATCTTCCCAGACATCCATAATCCCAGGCTAATCATAAGAAATCATGAGGCTAACCCAAATGGAGAGATATTCTATAAAATATCTGACCAATACTCTTCAAAAGTGCCAAAGTCATGAAAAGTAAAGACTGAGAAATTGTCATAGATTGAAGGGGATTAAGGAGACATGACAACTAACTGTAATACCTCTCCCTAATTTCAATATTGTTGTGTCTCAGTGAATAAGGAAACCCAAAGAGAGGGAGAGAGACAAGGAAACGGCCAGTTGGAGCAGTCACAACACACACAACACTGATTAAGTTGCCTGTCTTATATGGGCATAGTTTGTGGTGCCCCCAAACAATTACAGTACTAACATCAAAGATCATTAATCACAGATTACTAGAAGAGATAAAATAATAATGAAAAAGTTCAAAATACTTTGATAAACCACCAAAATATGACGCAGAGACACAAAGTGAACACATGCTGCTGGAAAAATGGCACCAAAATGGCACCAGTAGACTTGCTCAATGCAGGGTTGCCCCAAACCTTTAACTTGTAAAAAAAAAAAAAAAAAAAACAAAAACCCACAATGTCTATGAAGCACAATGAAGTGAAGTCCAATAAAACAAGATACACCTGTATATGGCAACTCTTGGTATCATTTTAGTAACTTTTCTGAAATAGTAATCTATTCAGATTATTCAACATAAAATTTGAAAATTTTAAAATCTTAATAAAATTTTAAAATCTAAAACAAAAACTCTTAAGAATGAAGCAATAAACATTTAGAAAAATATTATATACAATATGAGGTAGAAAAAGCATTTGTGCAACTGAGTTGCAAGTTAAATTATCTGCTTTTCCTCCACAGAACACCATTTTTACTTGAAAGAATGACTGGCAGATAAAACTACTGTTATTCTTACTTGAGTATTTATTTGGCAGACATTTTCTCATTTCTTGAAAATAAATGAATTAAGTCTGCCACTTCAAGAACTGACAGAATCTGTTGCCAATGATAAATTTTGAGCTTTAGAATTATGGAAAACTTGTATCTACCACTGTGAGCTGGACAGGTTCCCTGTGCTTAAAAGACTTCTCTGATGAGACTGGCAGTGATATTAATGAATGTGACTTGTTGATACTGTCTAATGAAATTAGTCAACATTAGAAGATCTGTATAAACCAGTGAACCAGTATTTTCTAAATGATTAAAGTATGGTGCTATAAGTCATGCATATTGGTAGAGTCATTCAAAGTGCAACTCAGACCAAAGAATTTTAATGTAACAGTACAAAAAGTTTATTGATAAAGTTTAGATTCTACATTGCAACTGAACTTTAAGATACTACCACTGTTCACACTGTGATGTAGTATCACAGAAGGATAACCAAAATGATCAAAACAGCTATTAAAATATTCCTTCCTTTTCTAACTACATATCTGTGTGAGGCTAAATTTTCTTCGTCTAATTTAACCAATACAACCTATCAAAATAGGCTGAATTGAGAAGCAGGTATGAGACTCCACCTGCCTTCTATTTAAGCTAGACATTAAAGAAATTTACAAAAACCACAATGCTACTCCTCTAATTTTTAAAGTATAATTACTTATTTTATGTTAATGTGAAATGGGTTTATTAGAACTGAATTGCTAAATATTTTAAACTCTTCTCAATTTTAATTTCTTATACTATTAATACTATAAATAACAACACTCGATAATTTTGAAGAGTGTAAAGAGGTCCTGAGAACAAAAAGTTCAAGAACTGCCAATTGAGGGTAATGTGCACACTAGATTCCCAATACGAAAAGAAGCCAGCTTCTTATTAACAGGGAATAATTCACACTACTAGTTCCAAAATAGCAAAGCTCTGCGTAGGCTGTGAAATTGATTAAATGTTGAATTTTTAGTTTGTGCACTGACTTCCTCCCCCCACACATATTCTTAAAAAGGCAAAAGAAAAATAAGACAAAACAACAAAACTACCAAAAACCCATGCCTTGGATTTGCCAAACGATAAAGATTAAACCAATCATTTTTGAGACTCCAATGCAATGACAACTTGTAAACTCCAATGCAATGACAACTTGTAAACAGTTGCCTGATCACCACCACCTAGTACTAACTGCTAGTGCTCACCTCCTATCAGAGTCCATCTTTTCTTTCAGGGATAACAGCCCTAAGTAAATTCGGAGACGTATTCAGGACCATTAAAAATATTAATAATTGGTATTGAATTCAGAAGAAAAGGATAACCTCTGGCCCAACAGGGATGTGCTTTGCTGTCTCCTTGACCAAACCAAGTTTTCTGAGTGCCAGTGTTTTATAAGTACCATCTATAGTTTTCAGTGTTTTGGTTATATTATGCTATCAAACCTCACATTTGCATTGCTAATGGTATGATTTGCTGAGAGACAACAGTCTTCTACTTGGCTGAATCATGTATACTTTCTTTTTTTTTTTTGAAACAAGAGTCTCACTCTGTTGCCAGGGCTAGAGGGCCGTGGCATCAGCCTAGCTCACAGCAACCTCAAACTCCTGGGCTCAAGGGATCCTTCTGTCTCAGCCTCCTGAACAGCTGAGACTACAGGCATGTGCCACCATGCCCGGCTAATTTTTTCTATGTAGTTTTAGTTGGCCAATTAATTTCTTTCTATTTTTGGTAGAGACGGGGTCTTGCTCTTGCTCAGGCTGGTTTCAAACTCCTGACCTCAAGTGATCTGCCCACCTCGGCCTCCCAGAGTGCTAGGATTACAGGCGTGAGCCACCTTACCAGGCCTGAATCATGTATACTTTCTATCTTTTAAAATGCCGATCTCCCAATAGAGCTTGAATACTTGTTTTGTGACTTACCCACATATATCTCTTATATATAAGATGACTTCTAGAAGGACTCCCTTTCAGAAAATAAACACAAGAGTCCTTCTGTTACAATATAGCTTTATTTCAGACTTGTGGACTCTGGGGTGGAAGGTGGGGAATAGAACAGGGCATCTCAGAAGAGAGTAAGCCACCTAATTAAGTCTCAAGCCCTGACTGGATGTTGAATCAGACGGCTGGGTAGTGAATAAAGTTCCTTGGAGCCAAAGTAGTAGGACAGATTCTAAATCCTGGCGCTAGATGAATAAATGCCCCCTCAGGGTAAACAGCTGAATAATTTTTGTGGGACTGGCAGATAAAGAAAGCATAAACTAATTTTCTTTTAAGATCAATTTACACAGGTAGAATTAAACCCATCTATGAAATGTATCAGTAGCATGAACAAATTAGGTTGTGTATAACTGGGGCCCATGAAACCCTTATCAGTTACCAAGGTGTCACCAAAGCCTCAAGGCTCCTGGATCATCCTGTCCATTAAGATTTAAATAAAATTGGTTCAATCTACCATTTCATTTTTGGGAAAACATGCAATCCATCCACTCTCTCTGGATAGTCTCAGTGTCTTCATTAGTTGCTTCCAGCTTCAATTTTTTTGGTTCTGATGAATTAGTAATCCCTGCTCTATGACTCATTTTTAGCACACACTGCCTATACACACACTGCTTAATATGTTGGGGCCTCATGACTCGATTCTGCCACCAATACAAAGCTGGAGGCCACATCAAACTTTTTACAGAAAGGCGGGGGAGAGGTCTCAACCCAGCACAGTAAACAACTCAGACTTCAAGTAGAATAGAAAATTAGCCATTTCTCTTTTGAGGAGTCCCTGAGAACTTCTCATTGGCTACGCCTTCCCCTGAAGGTTTTAGAATGCCAAGAATTCTCTGAAATAGTAAGTCAAATTTATATACATATATATATATAACTTTATTCTAGGAGGCAGGTCCATAATTTTCATCAGATAGTCAAAGGTCTCACTCAAGATCCAAGAAAGGTTAAAAATCTACTTTATATATAGATAAACAAAGTGCACTCTAATAGTAGAAAAAAATTTTACCTCAGAAGAACTCAGGTTAGAAACGACTTCTGAAATTCTAAATGGCTTCTTACAGACAATGTTTTGAAAGCTCTTATTAGAGCTTTCCCTGACCACCCCAGGTTAGGTGCTTTGGTCTCTAGCTTTCACAAACACCATGTGCACACCTCTATTACTGCATTGTAATACTGCCTATAATTCCTGTCTCCTTACTAGATAATCCAATTAGTGACGGAGAAATACAAATTAAAACTCTAGGATATACCATTTCACACCCATGACACTGACAACACTGCCAACAGCAATCCTGCCAACACAGCAAGGATTGGAGCAATAGGAACTCTCATCTGTTGCTAGACTGGTGCAACGACTCTGAAAAACAAATTGACATAGTCTTCTTAGGTTAGCATTTAAACATATTCTAGACTCAGCAAATTCATTCTTAATGTAGTTTTTCAAACTGTTGGTTGTAAGCCAATGGGCCTCAAAACAATTTAATGGGTCAGAGCCAGTATTTTAATGAAACAGAATGGAATAGTGTTTGTTACATTTTTACCTCATTACATGTAAGTATTGCACTTTATTATATGTAAGTATAATAAAATTTTTGTTTCAGTCGTGTGTGTAGGTTATTGTGTATACATGTACTGTAGTATGATGAAAATATATTTCATGGGCAGAAGGCAAGAGGAAAGCAGAGGGAGCACCTTCTCTTTTAAAAAACAAACAAATAAAATGAAAACATATTTCTTACTATGGGGCTGTGTAAAAACGCCTCACAAAAAGAGCAACCTGGAGAAACTCCTACAAGGAAACATACATGTAGCAATATTTTTCCAACAGGAAAAAACTAGAAATAATATGGGAAAACATAAAAATTATGGCATATTCATACAATGGAATATAATAAAGCAATAAATATATGAACAAACTAAAGCTACTGCATCACCATGGATCTCAAAATAATGCTGTGAAAAAAGTCACAGAAAAATACATACTGTAAGATGGCACTTATTTCAAAATTTTTTTTTCCACAACACACAATAGAACTGCCAAGGCACCTGTATCCTCCATAAATATACTGCAACATGTGAACATGTTCTCTACTTGTCTGGTTTCTTTTTGAATTTCTCAATGTCTGCTTCCTCTTTGGTTCCCCTGGTTTCCTTGTATTTGTTTCCATAACTTTTGTTATTTCTTTGCACTCTTCCTTCTCCTATTCTGCAGTATGCAATTATGGCATGGGCTGGAAGCATGGCCTAAGAAAAAAAAGGAAAAGAGCCTATCTCGACCCATAATTCCCATACCTACAGGAAGTTGTTTGCACACATGAAGAAAAACTCAGAAAAACCCAAGAATTCAATGAAATTATTTGTTCCCTGAGGTGCTTATACCACCATCAAACACTTATTAGTTCCTAGATTATATGATCTACATAAATTACTTAATAAGGTTGTCAGATGGGGCAGCCCTGGGTCAGTACTGTCATCTCCTGTTTCCACTTGTCTGTCCTACAGGCTTTAAGGGCAGGCAAAAACACCCTTCATAATAAAAATCAAGTCTCCACACAGACCAGTGGTCTTGCTCTTTACTTTGTGTAGAGAGGTGGTGCCAGGATGTAGCTCTAGAAGTGCTGACAACAACACTGTGCTGAAAGACCAGTAGAGTGGAATTTAAAATACGGCATATTCCTCTTTTGAAGAGTCAATCTCCTATCTTCCAGGCAAGGCAATTCTATGCTATGGATTATTCTACACAGTATCAACCTTTAAAATTTTATTTCTAAATACATAATTCTATTTGACTTTTAAAAATACCATTGTAAGACTTCTTACAAAGAAACCCTGAGGTAAAAAAAGAGAGTAGGTGTGCTGACTTTTGGTTTGGAAAATATGCTCACCATAGTTCAAGAAAACATGTAACACAACAATGAAGCCAATTTCAACCTACAACACAAGCTGTAAGCTAAGGTACCTTCCAGAAGGCTACTCTGCTCTTTATTCCTTCAATTATAAGCAACCTAAGTTAAAGTTCTGTTTCTTAAGAGGGAAAAGAATTGCTTTACTATGAAACTGTACTTCACCGTGGCCCCTCTTAGTAATGACTACAAATCTTCTGCCCCACAGGATTGTTTTATATAGAACAGACACTAATTCTTTTTTTTTTTTTTATTTTTATTTTTTGAGACAGAGTCTCACTCTGTTGCCCAAGCTAGAGTGAGTGCTGTGGCGTCAGCCTAGCTCACAGCAACCTCAAACTCCTGGGCTCAAGCAATCCTTCTGCCTCAGCCTCCCAAGTAGCTGGGACTACAGGCATGT
>CAUYRT010044483.1:0-61470 GCA_963574885.1 Lepilemur ruficaudatus | reverse complement strand
GCTGCCCGGGCTAGAGTGAGTGCCGTGGCGTCAGCCTAGCTCACAGCAACCTCAAACTCCTGTGCTCAAGAGATCCTTCTGCCTCAGCCTCCCGAGTAGCTGGGACTACAGGCATGCGCCACCATGCCCGGCTAATTTTTTCTATATATTTTTAGTTGGCCAATTAATTTCTTTCTATTTATAGTAGAGACGGGGTCTCGCTCTTGCTCAGGCTGGTCCTGAACGCCTGACCTTGAGCTATCCACCCGCCTCGGCCTCCCAGAGTGCTAGGATTACAGGCGTGAGCCACTGCGCCCGGCCAACCTCTTCCCTCTTTTTAAGGGAACTTCCTGAAAGTTTACATAAAGCATTTCTTGTTATTTGATATCAGCCAGAATTTAGTGGTCTCATGGTCACAGTTACCTTCAAGATGTCCATGTACCCAGCTAGGAAACAGGGGCTGTACTAAGTAAAAAGGGGAGAAGAGATACTGGTTATATATGCACATCTGTGTTTTAAGATAATAAGTTGTTTCTGCTTTCCAGAAAATTTACATCTAATTAGGGATCCAAACTTATTCATCTAAATTAAATACATCTTAAATTTAGATTGCAATACAAATCATTAAATAATTAAATGCCAAATAACTTCGACTGTAGCAATAGATTTGCTATAGGAGTTTTGAAAAAGAAGAGGTAATTATGGATTATAGTTATAAGAGAGGGTTATGAAGTATGGATTAATAAGTCAATGAAGAAGAGCAAGCAAACCCCTTTTTGGAGGGAAGGAAGGCACAAAGTAAAAATAGAGGGAGATGAACAAGTATTGTTGGAGGCTAATGGGCCTAGTTAATCTAATAGTTTGTTGCAGAAAAGAGTAATATGAAATCAAAATTTTATTAAAGGCAAATTATGTGGCCTTGAATATTACAATAGTTTGAAATTTAATGTGTTGGCAAAATACTGTAAACATTTTGGGCATTGGAATACAATGATTAAAGCAGTGTTTATTCTGATTCAGAGGAAGAAGGCTTAGGGAAGATTGACCAGAAGGCATGCTATTATAATGGTCAGTTGTGGAATTTGAAAGATCTGAACAAAGGATCAACTAGGAATTTAAAAGAAAAATCTTTGGAGGAAAATGATGAGGATATCAGAGTCTTTACCCAAAAAAAAAAAAAAAAAAAAAAAAGAATTTAATGACTTACCTAGGCTGTAATTGACTACCATTTTTAGTTTGTGTGGATATGACAATACTGGGGCTGTTTACTGAAATTAAATATCAGAAGTATTTCTATAATATTTTGGAAGTAAGTGATTAATTTAGAACAGTAACATTGGAGGTATTGACAGGAGGGTACAAGTAGCTTTGTTTCCACGCAAGCACTGGGTTTGTATTCTAACTATATGATTCGCTTTGCTATATACGATCCACCAGTTGTGTTGTGTGAGGTATGCATATTATACATGCACTATTTAGAAGTTCTCAGCTAGTCCCAATTTATAGAAGTAATTCTATAGCCTCATTTTTGTTGCCTTTTGCAGAACCTCATCTCTTATCTGGGTCTGTATTATTTTTTTTGCAGGTAAGGGCTGTAATAATTATTTTCTTTGTATCAATTATGAATCCAGTCATATTTAAATTGACTGAATGTTTTCTTTTATTACTCACAGTTTAGAGTAGTTAAATAGGATGCTAATATGAAAATGGGAGTTGCTTGTAATTTGGGGATAACACTATATATAAAATGTGTAGGTAAGTATTGGTAAAAACTTTAGATGTTTTCAACTTCTAAGATATAGCTCATTCTTTTTTCTTTATGTACTACTAAATTTCTGTACGTTTGCTTTTAGGTGCATAGACCATCTTTGCTGTGCAATTATGTTCAGTCTACTTGATTAGGAAAAATTAAAAAGATTTTTGTCAAAAATTCAGACATTTTAAGAATTTTCTCAGGTACACTAAATATAAACTTTTTAAGAAATATGTTATTATCACCATCATCTAAGAAGATTGGATTTACAAAACAGATAACTTGTTCATATAAGAATCATAATTTGTTTTTTTGTTTTTAGGAATGTGTCATTATCACCTATTTGGATTTATTTGCTTATAAAAATAGGGAACCTGTTTCTCAGAGTTCACATTTTTCTCTGTGTAGCACATATTTAAAATTATTGTCCAACAAATCCTCTGATGCCTTCATAGAACCACGCTCATGCTTCTTTCTGAGCCACTTAATGACAACATATGGGCCATCTAAATGATTAAATCTTTGTGTGTCATTTACTTTATTGAGTATTACACTTAACCACACAACTTGTCCTTGTTATCTGCTACTCCTGCTGACAGACAAATATCCCTTTACATTAAGTGAAAATGTTTTACGTGCATCATCTGACATCTGCAGAATTACCAGCAAAACACTTTGTAATATGGGCTTTTATTTTAAAAATTGTGGTGACTTATTGGCTATAATACCATGTATCTCTGTATGAGTTTGTGGCACTTGTTTATCTATAAGAAATTGGAGACGACTTCTGGGAGTATTACAGTGAAAATATAAAAGTCACTCTCTGGCCAATACAGTAACATCCTCTGAACATCCTGAATATTGAATTTCATTGCTTGGAAACAAAATTAAAATTCAAAAATTATTTGATTAAGTCAGTGTAGTTAAGTCTGGGCAAAAGAGGGAAGACTGATAAGAAGAAGGCAAAATTCCTGTTTCTGAAAATACTAAGGTATCCTGGAAATTCTAATCCCAGTACAAGAGAATTTTGCTTTGGAGAAGCTCACAGGCGGGTGAAACAGAAAACTTGTAAATACTTTAAGATGCAATGCAAAAAGACATCTAATAAAATTGTTAAGAAGTGATCTGAATTACAGCTTAAATTATCAGCTTTCTTGTAAAATCATACAGGCTGGTCTCGTTCAGATAATGGCATCTGGCTCTGTTACTGTGTCATTCAGACCATGAAAAAATGCTAACTAAACCTACATCTCCAATTTTATCTCACAGTGCATAGTTCAACCTTCATTTTTTACTCCTATATTGCCTTCTCCCCTTTTGTTTAATTTTTATTTTATGTTCTACAAATCTGTCTTTTCATATCTCTATGTGCTTTGTTCCTAGAGCTCATCTCTGGTTGTATGCATCTTACCCATAGTTCAAAATAGAATGCTAACACCATGTTCCACATGAAAGCTTTGTTTAAAGCAATTTTTATTTGTTTTGTTTTCTCAGAGAACTGTATTTTTATCTGTATAACAACAGCTATGAAAATTTCAAAATTTATTTTGCATATACCTTTTTTAAAACCATTGCAATGTATGCAACTACAGGTAGAGGTAATTCATTACATATTGGTGTGCCCCTAATACCCATTGTACCCAGTAGGTGTGAATTTACCTGCCTCCCCTCCCCCTCCCACCTGCTTGGTTTCCGTTGAGTTTTACTACTGTATATGCACATGGGCATTTTAGTCTTATCTTATCTGCCTGTGAATCTTATTGGTGGTTCTAAGCAGTAAAGTTCCAGTCATTCAGCCTTTGAAAACTTGATCTCAGAACGACCACTATATTAGGACCAATGGATTTTCAGAGACATATTTCCACCCCCCAATCCAGTATTGATACATAAAAGATAAGGTAGACATCAAAACTACCTAGATCCTAGCCCTATGAATATTATATAGCAATAACCAATTTCCTGAGGACAAAATAAGACTCTTCTAAGAGTGCATAGGAATGAAAGAAAAAAATGAAACTGATTTAAAACACTCCATGAAAATTTTGCCTCCTACGTCTTTTCATAGCTTTAAAAATTGACCCAGGTTTTTCTTTTCTCATGACTAAGAAAAGTTCTCAAGATATTGATTCAATAACTTAAACAATAGCCAATCTAACAAGTACATAAAAAAATGCCCTCAGTTAAAACTCCTACCTCATAGCTAAAACCAGTTGGTTAAAGGAGCTTTGTCCATGAGGTTGTTCAGCAACTGAGGTTTTTTCTGCCATTTCCCTTAGGTGGTTGTCCTCATCAAATCTGGCTCAAAACCACCATAGTCACACTTGAGGCCAAAAGAAGGGGGATGGGAATTAATAGAAGGCAACAAGCATGACTAGAGAGTTGTACATAAATCACTTCTGCTCACAGACCATCTACTAGAATTTTATCACATAGCCCCATCATGGCAAAAGAGAGTAAGAAGTATAGTTTCTGGCAGAGCAGTCAACTAATACTTGAGTAGTACTATTATAAGAAGGAAGAAGAAGAAAATGTGTATTACAGCCCTGTCACAGTCTGTTCCTCTGGCAGTTTAAGCATCTGTGCATAGCATTTTCCCCACACATAGAGCACACTTACTCCCTCCCCATAGATGACCCAAAGTCCCAGCAAGTTAGTACATACAGCTCGAAATCCAGGATCTCTGGATCACATGCAGTTCTCACCATCAGGTAGAACTTTTCCAAATTTGACTACTTATAATACATCAGAATACCAGCTATTTTCTTCACTCCATTCCCATCACTGCCCAAATATGTAATATACAGTGGTCATGTCTACAAGGTCAAATAATAAAAACTCCCATTCGGAAAAAAAAAGAGAAATACAGAAGAATCATTGATCCATGGTATTTATCACCTTCCATTCCATCAGACAGAAATACAAAAACCTCCTACTCTTGCATAAATTTAAGCTTCTTAGTTCACCCATCTGGCTGCTCCTAGTAGTGTTCTGTGGGAGTAGCTCTCTTGTCTAAAACACTTTCTGACACATCTGAAGGGGTGTGCTTGGAGCTAAAAAGCTTTTTTTTCTGGTGCAGGATTAGAGCCCAAAAGTTGCTTTAGGGTCAATTACAACATTTCTGTAGACTGAGTTTGTGGTTTCTTTAGTAATTCAAACAACATCAACAATGACGCCCAGTTTGCTTCTAGTTGTTTTCTTCCAATGAATTTCTTGTGCAAGCAACCCCAGTCCTAAAATTTCGTCTGGAAATAATTCTTAAGTCTGACATATTTTATTTATTTACCAGAATTTGAAATTAACCCACCTTCATCTCCCTCCTCTCAATGCTGGCTTGCTTGAAGACATTGCCAGTATAGAAAGTTTGAGGTTAATAAGCAGTGGACATCACTCATTTTTAAATTGTCCATCTGTCCCTGTGACAGAGGTTGCTAGCTCCTCACCAAAGCTCTGTCCTTTCTTTCCATTGTGAAGTTTTCCTTTGGAAAAGACTGTGGAACCAGGGACTACATTTCTCAGCCCTCCTTTGTGTTTGTGCAGGACCATGTGACTGGTTTTGATCAACAGAAAATGAATGAAAATAATGTCACTTCAAGCCTGAGATTCTTGTGCCTTGAGTACACCTTTTCTACATTTCCTCCCTCCATGTAGCAGCTACATGCCCAATGCCTTGAATGACCTTGGAAGCCAAGTGTTGGAGAAGGCAAAAGCTTTATGTCTCTGGTAGCAGAATCTACCCGTCTCCCCACCCCATGACTAGAAATATCTAACTTAGACTATTATATGAGTGAGATATAACTTCACTGTGCTAAAACACGAAGGATTTGAGATTGTTCATTAAGGCACTTTGTGTGACTATAACTAATATAGAATCGTCATATATATTTTGAGTATTTCCCAGGTTAAAAGCTTTATTGGGAAGCAGATAACTGAAAATCTGAAGAGGGCAGCTATTTGCTTTCCTAGATTTTTTTTTTTTTTTGGCACCTTGGTGTGAGTATATAATCCACATTCATGAGACTTATCTACCCTGGACCTGGATGTGGGAGCCATGATGCAAAGTAGGGACTTGGAGAATCCATTCTGGAAATATTTTTAGCCAAGCAATATATATTCAGTGAATTAATTTTGGCTTAAAAAACAGTCCCAATTGATTATCTTGGCTTGCAATTCAGAGCCATGACTAATACTCTAGAGATGATTGTGACAAGCCTAAAATGATGATCCACCAATTCCGTCTAGGCAAAGGACAAGGAATAACGTTTAAAGACATTTTTGAGTGTATGAAATTTACTTTTTTAAAATTTTTATGAGACTCAAAATGTGAAGTCTTTTAGAATTAGAAAAATACATTTGAACTTGTTAACTGGAAATGCAATTAGCTGTCATTTGAAATGGCATTTCTACCAAGAGAATTAGTCCTCAATCATTATCTGCTTTATTATTTCCTCATAGCTGAAATGAAAAACTGGTACTATCCCATTATTTTTAGACCATATTAACTAGAAAATGATTCTAAAATCTATATACTTTCTCAAGACTATTTCTCTACCACATATTTCAGTCTTCTGAGTTAATGTACAGGTAAACACCTTAAATCAATGATTTGATAACTGCCATAGAACAACCTAAATATCATGTGATGTAGAAAAGTAGTCCAGTAGATTTAGTAAAAGACACACGTCAGTTCATTTTTGATCATGGAAAAAACATTCTCATGAATGATCATCTCACCTTTAACGATGGCATTCAGAAATGAGATGCCCACAGTGGGCTGTCATTTCCACTCCTCTCCTGCCATCCTGAAATCTTATTAGAAAGCTAAAGGTACATCTAAAATGAGCAATATTTCAGTTTTTGCAGGGATTTTTACAAGCTCTGATTTCCTCTCAAAATATGTAGCTTTCCCTGTGCATGATTATGAAGCTGATTATTTCAGGGAATCGCAATGTATGGTTATCTCTTTTACTACTTGGTCTTCTGTAATTTTGAGCCTATATAAATAATGTACCACTTAAATGCCACAATGGGATTTTACAACAAGTTAATTAGTAATATCACAGAAGAAATTTTATTGTTTCATTTTACCACAATATAAATAACTTAATTTAGTATAGTCAAGGGGTATTACCCAATAGTAAATATCTCAGAAAACTCCTGAGAAGATTATTAATATTTTTAATGTAAACTATATAACATTATAAATGATACTACAATTTAATGATCTGGTGCATACTGAAAATTATTGTGTTTTAAATTTTTTTCTATCTTTAAAGATATAAATTTTATGGGACATAATAATACATATCATAGTTAATTTCAATTAGCAATTATAATGAAAATAGAAATCCTAGATGAATGTGATTTGTAAACAATTCAGAAATCCAATTCAAACATTAAACATAACTTTGAAATTCTGGTTTCATTAAATCATTTATCAAATTCATTGCTGCCTAGTTTCAACTCATGGTTGCTGTTGCTGTATTGGCAATGGTAACTAATCCCATTTCTCTCTTCTCCCCTGTACATTTGTATCAGTCTTGGTCCAATCACCAAAGGGGAAAAAAAACACAGAATTCTTAACAGGGAAAGTTATATTTTTAATAGCGAATTATTAACTATGACAGAATTAGAGTAATGAGGGATTGGCTAGAGTACAGAGAATTCTAAAGAATATATGAACACCCAATATAATGTTATGTAATCTAATTTACAGGCTGTCCAAAAAGTCTCCATACAAAGGAAAAATTTTATAAAATTTTCTAATGAATATTTTATAAATGTACCTTTAGCTACAATTTCCCTAGGTATGGCAACTTTTGGGACACCCTATATTATAATGACCCCCAGGGCTGAGATAGAATACCCAAGGAAGAGCCCCTAATCCCCCAGTATCTCTGGGTTGAGATCCAGACCTTCTTATAGAGGACATGGTTATAGCCCTTCAAGGCAGAGAAGTCACTGTGATGTCAGCTTGGTGGGATTTGCTGGAAATTCACCCTCTGGGATTCAAGGTGTCTCATTTGAAGCTCTTCACTACAAAAATTCCTAGGGGGTTACTGCTGGCCATTAGGTGGCAGAGAAGGTGGGAACACCACAGGATTCTGGGCCTGGTGAATCTACCAATGGTGCAGGACCATGGGGAAACTGGGGAAACCACAATATTTTAGGAGTTGAGCGCTGGAGAGAATACTCTTAT
Organism: Lepilemur ruficaudatus; assembly: GCA_963574885.1. NCBI lineage: Eukaryota > Metazoa > Chordata > Mammalia > Primates > Lepilemuridae > Lepilemur > Lepilemur ruficaudatus. Next base: position 53,542 of record CAUYRT010044483.1, on the reverse strand, counting down.
TGCGGGAGACAGACAACAGAAAAGTTGCACATGTTGCAAGAGCCTGTGAGTGCACAAACCAGAACTAGGAAGCAAAAACCATTTTCTTATTCCATGTCTGTCTTATATCATCTGCTGACAAAATTTGAAATTGTGCCAGCTGGCAAAAGAAAATTATTTAAAGGATTCAGATCCATTTTCATAGAACAAGGTAGATGGGTGCATTTGGAGGTGAGAGGCAATAATAAATGTATTACTATAACCAGCATAACGTGGTACTGAAAATAGGATACAATGCCTTTAAATGTTTAGGTATTGCTAAGACCTTAACTTGGGGAGTCAGATACTATAGAGGAATAGTTGAAAGTGAACTGGCCTGTCTACCAGCATGCAGCGTGCTTGTTGCTTAATTCTAATGCTACCACAAAAAGAAAAAGAAAAGCACTATTTTTTATCACTGGCTCCCAGTTTCTGCAAATGCAAATTGAAAGAATTAAAGTAAATTTACCATTCCAATGACATTGACTATGTCAGGAAATGGTTGTTGGGGGAGTGCTATATTTAAACTTATTGTTTTGTATAAATATGATTAGTTATTTAAAATGAATAAATTGTTTTATAATGTAGCCACTAAGAAGAAGGAAATTTCACAATCAAGAGAGGGCTAAGTTGAATATATTTTCTTACATATCCTAATTGGCCAAATTTTATCTTAGTTGGCTAATAAACCTGACTCTTAGTAAAGTTTTTCATAATTTTCACAGTTTCTAATAAAGAAAAAAGCAAAATAGATTGTGGGGCATAAGTCATATGAATTAGGAATTTTCCAAAGAGTTTAAACATGTTCAAGGAGAGGGACTTGTTCATTATAAAATTATCATCCAATGCATCAGCATTTATTTTTCTTCATTAGGTCTAAGGTATGAGTGCATGTAAAGCATTTTAATTAAAGTAAGTATAGATTTAATTAGAATAAGTATAAATTAATTGCATTTAAAAATCAATACAATTAGACTAAGAAGTTTTTTTTGCTTACTGAAAAATGATAAAGGCTGTGAAACTAACACGAAATTGTTGGGGCCATACTTGAATTACTTCACATCATTCAAATAAATTTGAAGGAAAAAAGCTTCTTATGGGTTATTTTAATTATAGTTTAACCTTTCAATTTGAATTTCAGTATGGATTGGCTATTATTAAATGTATGAATATGAAGGTTAAAATCATGCTATTATGTGGTAACAATCCAAGAAAACAACAATTTTATATAGACCAAGAAAGAGTGCATTGAATGAAAATAAAAGGAGCAAATAATTGAAAGCACAATTTCTATTAGCAACACATACTTTTTTTGTCAAATTAAATTTTCAGTTAGTAGAGAGGAAAGAAAATGTATAACTTCCGGACCCTGGTAAAATAGGTAAGTTGGTACCCAGAACACACCCTATTTCTAAATGTTACTTTTGAAATAATATGAAAAAAGGGAATTGACTTCAGTTGATTTTTCTTTGGCACTGCTGTGTTGTTTTCTACTGTCATAAAAGGAAAATATTGAGGGCATAAAAATGGTATCTCCCATTTGAGCATTGCTATAGATAAGTGGAATTACGTGTTCATGGTGTTTTGTGATTTTTTTCAAAGTTTCACATTATTTTTGTAGAGCGTATCTAACACTTTGATGTAATTTCTCTCTGTCTCTCTCTTTAAGCTTCTCCATGGGTTGACAATAGTAGAACTCCAAATAAGATTGACCTTTATGATGTACGCAGAAGACCATGGTAAGAATTTTTAGCTGGCCTTGAAGAGATAAAATAGAATAAAGGAAGTTAAATATTTGTTAAAAAGTTGAAGGTAATCGTTTCATTATTAGGATGAATATTGGCTACTTATTGAAAGTGCTCTGGTAATTTTTTTTTAATAAGTTAATGTAATTCAAGGTAAATGAAAATGATGAGTTCAAGTGGGTAGTGATAATATTTTTCAACTGATTTCTCGTATTTATTTCAAATTGACTACTTGAAGTTTTATATTAAAAACTGTCTCAGCACTAAATCTCTTTTAGCTGGTGGGGATTTCTAGTGAAAGTCTCCCAGTCTGCTCTAACAAAGAGATGAGACAGAGTAGAAGATAGTTTGCCTCTGGCAGTGAACTAATGAGAACTGGCCCCAAGGTATAGCTGCCCCTAGTTATATTCATATAACTTAGGTTTTATTTTTTTTTTTCAAAAAGAGTTTTATTTGTTCTTTACTACTAAAGCCACTCATTCTCCTAACATAACACTTGGAAAATAACCAAAAATCCATAATCATACTCACTGGGAAACAGCTATTTTTTGTTTTTGTTTTTAACCATTAATTGTATTTTTTATTTGAGTTTTTAAAAATGTTTTTAATGTGGGGATATATATTTTTAATGTGTTTACATTATACAACAAAATGCTTTGTGTCTCACATTTTTCATATTAATACCTCTGAGTACATATTCATGAGAAGAAACATAGCATCATTTAAAAGAAGATTATATGTTTACAGAATCCCCTATTGTTGTACATTTAGGTTATTTCTAATGTTTTGCTAGGGTTCAGACAAATTCTAAGCAGAATAATATTTGATTTAAAAGGCATGTATTTAATGCTTTTTAAGTGTTCTGCTAAACATCCCAGTGACGATTTCCATGAACACCAACTATGTGTAATAGTGATAGGTTTACGTATCATTCTTATTAATATGTTCTAATGTGTCCCTGTGGGGCAATGGTTGTTGAGTAGCGGCAAAAATTACTGTATCACATGGTTTGGGTTCAGGAATTTGTTGTTTTGAGGGAAACCTAAATGCTAGGCACTAAACAGAAGAGGAAGACAATATTCTGTCTTTTCATTTTCTCATCGAGAGGCATAACGGGACCAGTGTTAAGATGCTAGGCATGAAGTAGATTTGCCTTCTGTGGGAATATACCTGCAACTCTGCCACTTTACCTTATTATAGAGAAACAAGGGTGGGTGCAGGTTATAAACTCTAACTGCTTTGTCAACACATAGTCCTGGGTAGATATCACCTGTGCTGCATGTCATCTCAAAACTAATTGGCAAGTTGTCTGGTAGGCAGCTGAGAAGTTAGATTTAGAGTGATGGGCAAAGAGCCATAAGAGATAAGCAGAAAGTTGAGTTCAGGGGTGGCCCTTCCTGCTGGAGAAAACAGGCCCCCTGTTCCCCATCAGTCTGTGGCCAGACGACATGAGCTTTTTGGATCATTTACCTGCAATCACTGAACCTCTGCGTAAAACTCTGCTAGAGTCTCTTTAAAATGCAGAGATTCTGATTCTGTAGGATTGAATTTGAAAAATCAAGGTTTTGAACTGATTCTCCAGGTGATTGTTAGAGAACCTGTAAAATTTGAGAACCACCATTGGACATTCTTTGTAACAATATTACATATTGCACCATTTTTAATTACTTTATTGGCTTATTATACATCTTTTTTGAGGTTGTTTTTTTCATGTACCTAAAGCACTTAATCTCTTTTTGTGTTTATTTTTGCATTTAAAAATTTTACAATCTCTTATTTTCTAGAGTGACTTTTAAAACTTAATGGTCAACAATTGAAGTTCAGGATAAATTTTTTTTCCAGAAAAATGTCCTTTCTAAAGTTAATTTCTTTCACTGCTAGTATTAAAATACATCTCTTTATCTTTTGTTACAAACATCTAAAAAATACACTCTAAATGCCATGCCTCTGACATCTCTAATGTTATTTTAAATATAGCTTTTTAGAGCTGACATTGCAAAATATGAATAAAAGGCCATTGTCTACTGAAATAGAATGGAAGTGGGTTGCTTAAAAAGACCTTATCTCAGAGATCAATAAATGTCAATTCAACAAATACCAATGCTTGATATTTGCAAGAGAAAAAAATATTTATATTTTTTTCAGGTATATCCAAGGAGCTGCATCTCCTAAAGACATGCTTATTCTGGTTGATGTGTGAGTAGTTAAATATTACATATTTATGTGTTGAGAATATAGGAAGATTTGTAGCTAACAGTAAAGTAATATATTGGAACTTGGAAATTTTGATAGGTTAAAAAAAGAGTAATTATGATGATTTATACCCAGATACAGAAGCTATATCAAGATAATACCAAAACAAATTTTTTTTAATTGATAATGAAAAGAATCTATATTGGAATGGGAAATTGTGGCCTAGTTCTCAATTCTGACCTTTCTGAAAAATTATTTATTTGCCTCCAATTTTTGCTCTATATTTTGAAAAATATTTAAAGTAAAGGGTTGCTAAAACTAAGCACTTCCTGGCACAAAAAGAAAAAATCATTTAGTTGGCACTTAGTCATTAATGATTCAGTTAGCTTTTAGGAATTTGCCCACAACGTAGGTAAATGTTAAATGTACTAAATGTCAATACTGGGACTTTTTCAAGGGAAATGATGACATTTAAGAATGAATTCCAGGAGTTTTTATATTGGTCATTTCATCTGTTACATTGCTTTAAGTAAAGATATGTGTGTGTGTCTGTTGTATGTGCATGCATAGACTCTTTCTAAAAAGGTTGAAGATGCAAATGTAGAACACTGAAAAGATTACATCCTATATAGATTTACTTTGTAATAGTAATATCAAGGAATTAAAACATGAAGTATAAGATATTTAGATTATATTCTCCAAGAGAAAAAATACATTCTTTGTCTCATTGCAAAAAACAAAATCTAGTAATTTGTAGACAACTAAATTAATATCACAGGCAATTATCAACATTTGAATTTCCCATTTCGACCTGACATAAACAAGTTCAACTTAGTTATCCAAAGCCTTATAACCCAGCCTGAGAAAGAGAAGATAACCTAATTTGATAAATGTAACTTCAATGGTAATTCCTATTGTATTCAATAAAATGCATTTAAGCCACATGTTGCTTTAATTAATTTATTGTGGATCTTATATCATATGCTAATCCTTGATATTCTTCTTAAGTATAGATCTAAATGGCAATGTAATATATTATAATCCTATTGGATGTAGGATAATGTTCAGAAATAATTTCTTATATTAAACTCTGTAGAAATCAAATATATATCCCAAGATTGAAAATATATGAAATTGAAATACTATTATTATTTAGTATACTAAAAATTATTTCAACAGAAATATATTGAGGTTCTCCTACATACAATGTGGTAACATAGAGGCAAGGATGATGAAGATATAATTCCTGATCTCAAAGATAATTCACATGTATTAGGGAAAGTAGACCCCATTAACAAATAACTAACTGCAGAAAGTAATGGATATAAAGGATGACATAGCACCAAAGGAATCCATAAAAAAGAGAGAGCACTTTCTCTTAATATGTCAGGAGCACATTAAGGAGATAAAATTGGGATTGAATCTTTATGGCTAAGAGTTTTACAAGGCAGGCATGGGAGGGGAGAGGACAGAGATTAGAATTGCAGGTGGAAGGATTGCCATAAGCAAAGTGAGAATCTCTGGGCAGCTATCTGGAAGAGGTGGAGGAAGGAGAGAGAGAAAAAGGCTGAAACAGAAGCTGATTATGAAAGTATTGGAAGGCAGGGCTATTGAGATTGTTGGATATTTAGCAGGTAACTATGAGCTATTAAAAGTATCAGTTCAGGATATTTTTCCGGAATTTTCACCTGTTAGCACGTGGAGGAGAGTGAGTGGCTGTTGATCTAGCTCAGCATCTTTGTGTAATGAAGACTGAGCCAGGGAGGAGCGACGGGGGAGGGGAGACCACTGCCTTGGGAACACTGGGAAGTGGAATGAATAAGGGAAATGGTCTGAATGGGCAGGAAGGTTGAGGGGGAGCAAACTGGATGACCGACACGGAGCCTGTTGGTACCAAGAACACAAATAGAGATGAAATCTATGTTTGGGAGTAATTTGTCATGTTGGACGTTGAGTCTTAGTTGTTTAGCAGCCAGCTAGAATGGTAAAACTGGGAAATGTTAGGAGCTAGAGATGTAGAAGTGGGAGTTAGGTGCCTAGAGATGAGCCCTGCATGTAGGTGGGGTCACTAAGTATCACGGAATCCGTAGAAAAAGAAAAAGACTAAACCCTAGAGGATACCTGCTGTAGGGTACAGAACAAGGCATTCTGTCCACAAATATGTTATCATAATTGTTACGCAGCTTTATAATCTTTGTTTTAATCAAGCAAACAATGGGCTTCCTAAGACAATGATTGTGTCTATTAGCCTCTGTACCCCTCGCTTTTAACTTGGCTACCAGAGAGCCGGTATGTAATACGTACTTCCTGGATGAGTGAATGTGCTATCAACATTTACATTTTTTAAAATTTTCACTTAACATGTAGTTTTGATAATTTCAGTTAGAAATATGTACATACTGATGTTGATAGAAAAGAAAGGAAAGATTTCTTACCATCTCCATGCTGTCAAAAAATTCAACTTTCTCTACTGATTTTTTTAAAAGACAGAATTATTATTTGAATAATATATAGATGAGCTAAAGTTAGTGCATAGGTTGTCTTTCCGTATGATGTTCTTGATTAAGTAAATGGTGAGTAACACGTGTGGACCCATTTGTCTGTTTACAGGAGTGGAAGTGTCAGCGGGTTGACGCTTAAACTGATACGTACGTCTGTCTCCGAAATGTTAGAAACTCTCTCAGATGATGATTTCGTGAATGTAGCTTCAGTAAGTATAAGATGAGTGCATTTTCCTGAATTAAACCTGCAAGTTCTGCCTCCCCCTGACTTTAAGTACTTTATATTTTTAATCTTAGATAGGCTGAGATATTTCTAAGACTGTCTTACTGAGCCGTCCTTAGAGACTTATCCACATTTAGTTCCATTCCAAAATTTCTTCTTTAGTTTGTAAAAATTTGCCCCTGAGTAAAGTAATTGAAGTAATGAATATAAATGACAAGCATTCGACACAGTCTCCTTCACTCAGAGGAGCTTAAATAGGCAACACGAGCCCCTCCACTCGTTGATGACATTGGAGCTCCTAATAAGTGGCGACTTGGCAGTATGATCACATGGCAAGTTTCTATTCACTACAGTGTTCATTTTCACCCTGGACAGATATCCATAGCAAATTCTGTTTTTAAGGTATGTTTTTTCTTATTAACACGAGAACCCATAGACATTTGAGTGTACTCTTATTAAATTTTTTTTTCCTCAGAACCACTTTAGACCTTCCTACTCATAGCTAGAAAGTACTAAACTCTAAAGCAAATGAAACAAGACAAATGAGGGTTACTGTGTCTCATTTCAATTAACAAAATTTATGCAAGATATTTCATGGCCAGTTTCTGGTGGATACTACAGTATCTATAGTACTATAGATACTAAAATAGTATCTGGTGGATACTATTTTACATTTGGATATATTCATAAAAATATAGGTGGGGGAGGAGGAATTTGTGGGGAGTTTATTTTGTGTTGAAACTAGATCTGTTTATAGAATCATTTGGGAGGAAACAGTTAAGGCAGGTGATTTACTCCCTGCACTGGAAAGGTACCACAGGGGGAAAAAGAAGGTAGGAGACCTAGTATCATCTTTTGTCAACTAAAGCTCCAGGTAACTAGATTATTGGTATTTACAAAGAGGTAGAGAATTATCCCTGAAATGCTTTTAGTGGGCTATTCCTGGCGAAGAGTAGCTATAGTAAATAGAATCCAATATCGATGAGGAAAGATTCCTGGAAAAAGATCTCAAACTGGTGATATAATTCTCTGGGAAATAAACTAGAAATATTTCATAGTTTAAATAAGTTTATAAGGAACAAAACTCTTTGTGATACTTCCTTTCATGTGGGCTAGAGGGATGTGTCCAACGCAGGAAGGAAGAAGGCAGGGAGCCGTCCTCCATGTACAGACCTCTGTCTGCTTCATCTGAACCCTAAGAAATCCTTTAGCTTATATATATCTCCTTGACATTAATTAGTATAATTTTATATTGCATAAAATCTCTGATTCATGTGAGTCTGAGTTTACCATTTGACCCTGTGTGCTAACTTACCACTTATTTCTCAAAATGCAAGCAAACAAAATGTAATGCTTGATCTCCCTAATAAGATAATCAGAAAAGATACTTATTTAGCTTTATTTGTATATAAACATATTGTTCATTACAAATCATTGGAATGGTTATTAATAAAATATTATCTTTGACACAGAAAAAGAGAACATCTTAAAAACATTAAATTCATTGCAGATTTGGCATTATCTAGGGAAATTTTATTAAACAAGCAGTATTCAGTATGGTAGATATCTTAATCTGCCTTCTTCCAGAAGCTGAACTTTACTCAAGAGATTAGAGTGGGTATAAGTAGTTTATTTGGGAAGTGATCATCGGAAACACTGTTAAAGAAGTGAGGAAATGAGTCAGGGGAAGGAAAGAAGTCAATTAGAGGATCTTAATTTAATGTAAAGGAACTTAATTCTGCTGTGGAATTCTGGAAGCCATCTAGCATATTCACTTCCATGTCATCCTGCCCCAAATTCCAAGGAGCTGGGGTGTTAAGTACCCGCCCTCCTGAAGTGTGGGCAGAACAAACTCTGGCCACAAGAGGGAGGACTGAAGCAAGCAGTTTTAGGTGCTGGTAGGTAGATGGTGGGGCAGTATCTACCCTATCCAGTCAGTGATTCTTAAAGATGGACTCTAGTCACAATTTTTAAAAAACAAACAAAAAAGCCGAAACATGGTACATCAAGATGGTGGGCTTCTAGAGTTCGGACTAAGGTCAAAATTTATATTCATCTTTTCTTTCCTTTAACTGACCCTTCCTAATTTCCATGCAACATTGGCCAACTCTTGTGCTGGTAGCTTGCTTGGTGGGATGACCCAGACTTTTATGCCAGAGACCTATGAATCCATGGTTTCTGAGCCCATTCACACAGTGGCTTCTGCAATGGTCCCTTTACAGTTATCTCCAGACATGGAAGTGCTTGGGTGAATCCCCCTGACTTCCATGCATAGTCTTTCTCCTAATGTGTAGCCCCAACCCTCACGATAATCTCCTTGTCAACAAGAACCCTGACTATAGGGAAAAAAAAATTTTTTTTTTTGCATGTTGGTCTACTGTCATGTCATGTCATGTCATGTCAAAATATCCAGATAGTAGCTACAGATTTCGGTTTAGTGAAATTCTTACTAGGACCCTGGGAAGAGCACTGTTTATCCCCTCCATCACCACCCTTCCACCCCAAACACACACACACACACACACACACACACGGAAAGCAGAATATTTATTTCAGCAGAGCCTACAGTTGCAATGAGAGGAAGTACACATTTCCCAAGTGAATCACTTTGAGTTATGGTGCGAGGAGACATTCCTACTTCCTCCCCATGGTTGCTACACTAATACTATATTGAGAACTCTGCATTGGACCGATTCCAGTGGGTTGGTCATTTGCCAGTGGCAGTGGCTACATCAAACTTGGTGAGAAAGAGGCCACACTTTTAAGCCCATGCATACCTTGCCTCTCTCTTTCTCTCCCCCTCTTATGCGATCACTGCAGCTGCCACATACAGAGCTGAATGGCCTCCAATGGACAGATTATCTACTTAATTGTTCAGTACCTTCTCTGTGATAAATGCGCTCTAGAGAACATTGGTGTGAAACAAAGATATCTGCAGACTTCATGCCCACTCCCATAGGTCCATCCTCATGCTTTTTCTGAAGCATTCATTCTTCGTCTGAAGATCTTGTAATCTTGCTCCTTGCAGGTCTTTGGCCAGCCAACCAGCCAAGCACTTTACCACTATATACAAGTCCATGTGCTTTCTTAATGCAGACTACTTGTTTTTCTATACCAAATTGATGACCAAGTATATTTTGTCTCAAGATCCCTCAACATCCGTTCCCTGGCATATTCTCCCAGTATCTGCTGGTTCTTATCAGGCAGATACTGCAGCTCTTTTGTTGAATATTTTCCTTTTGCTTTCCTGGAGCAGAGACTTCCCGCTGGACTATGTTGAGACTTGGCCTTGTTGTTGTCTAGAGCCAAGAGTGGAGATCAGATCATGAGGGAGAGTAAGCATTGTCTTTTATAGTCTCTAGGAACAGGGAAGTTACTACCCTCCAACTAAGGGGAACAGGTTACTTCTGCCTATCCAGAGAGTAGAGGCAGATCCAGAATTTCAGTGTGCTCAAATGCATCTACTCAGACGTCCTTAGCCTCATTTTAGGGTCCCACTCCTTGCCTATTAATGTCCTGACACTTGCATAGAAACCTACCAAGGTTGTGAATGCAGACTCCTTTATAATTCTGTGATTCTCAAAGGCAACTTACGAGCCAAATTTCTAGCATCTGCTGACCTTCCCACAACAGGAAATGAGAATCTGTTTATTGGCTGTCATAGGAGTTTTCTGGCTTTCTTACTGTGCCCTTAGTTGATAGTTGGCTGACTTGAGGCTGTCATTTTCTTCAGTGAAATGTAACAACCGGCCAAATCTTAGCCTGTGATTCCTATTTTCCCCTTACCTTTCAAATGCTAGGTACATCTCCTTCCATCTGTATTCTGTTCTGATCACTGCAGATGAAAATTTTAGCAGTTGTGCTGCTACAGTATCTGAGGAGTTCTCTTGACTGTACAGCCAGCGAGGCACCCAGAGTCTTTGTTGCCATATGTTTGGGGAATGATTCAATTCTAGAATCTCATCCTGAGGATCTGCTTACTAAGACCACTGCTGGTATCAGCTTAGATTGGGTTTCTGCAGATAGAGTCACTGAGGAGAGGATTCAAGCTGAAATGGTTTATTTGGAAAGTTAACTCTGGGAAAGACTGTTAGAGAATTGTGGAAATTAAAACAAGGAAAATAACTAATAAATGAAGCATTTGCAAACAAATTACCACTCCACGTGAGTAGAGCTCATTCCTCTGGGTAATTCTGGGAACCAGTGTAGATTATATGAATCAGAGCTATCCCTTCCAAGAGGAAAAATGAGCTGGAGGATATAAAGTTGATGACCACTCCCAAGAGATGTTAATTTCCTGGCATTTCCAGACCACCATGTGCAACGGCAGAGGGTTCACTGCAGTCTTGGGCAGTTGGTCTGGCATGAACGGAAATGTGGATGGGACATCAATAACATCTCCAGTTAGAAACTGAGTAGTGCGATTAATAAATATGCTTTAAGGGAACTTCTGGTTAAGCAGGCTTTCAATGTATTTTATGCTTTCAACATTTAGCCAGCAAATAATGGTTATTTCCTAGTTAAAGAACTTAGATGGGATGAACATTGGGATTCTTGATGCCTCACAAATTTTAAAGACCTAAAAATATTATGGTTTCTAAATGTGTATTTCTTTAAAGAAAGCTGTAAAACAATTTCTTAAAAAACACAAGATGTTTCCTTGTGATTTCTGTGAACCAGATTAATACAGATTTTTACCGACACACTGACAGCTCTTTGTCAATCCTGATTTGGGTGTTCTCATTTGGTGTGGCTTGAATAGGTGAGCTAAAAGCATATGGGCAAATAGAATATGTTGCTTGTAGAAAGAACTGGGAATGCATTTGCTCTGGAAGTGAGGCACCCCAATACTTCAAGTTAAAAATTATGAAAATATCTCACTTATAGATTCAAACCTAGAGGAGAGTGATATTGAGAAACACATAACTCATGGAAATTTTAAGATAAATATTACAGGAAGACATTTGAAAGGTGAAGCCATAATGATTTTCCACTCTGTTCCCAGAGAAATTTATTACTAACCTCAGCTTCTAGCTCCTCCTCTGTCTTGCTTAGTTTTTTTTGGTTAGTTATTTTCTTTAGTTGTATGTGGCTCTTATCTACTATAATAAGACTAATTTTTTCTGTCAGTTATACTCTGAATTTTTTGTTAACCATACACTTTTGTTCAATTTTATTATTTCAGATAATCATCAGTATATTTTCATGATCAAAAACTCACTAAGTGATTTTAAGTCATATTATTAGAGACATAGATTTGCCTTTCATAATATCTGTACAAATAAGATCCAAAGTAGACATGTTTTCATTGATTTCTTATTTGAGCATTAATCTTCAATTTAATCATAAGTGATAGCTAATTATGAAAGTTAATTTTTTAAAAAAACAATGCTCATCTGGCATACTCTGTTCTAGGCAGTTTTCATGGTAATGTGTTTAGTTTTCACAATCTTCTGAGGTAAATAATATTACTATCTTAATTTTACAGATAAGGAAAACAGGCAAAAAGAGTTCTAGCAATTTTTTGTAATTTTATAGTTATTGCTGATATACTGAAATAAATTCTAAAGGTAGAAATAATGACTAGGTTACTAAAGTAAAGAGAAATGCTTCCTTCTGAGTATAAATGTATTTCTTTTTAAAGAAGAATACTGTTTTTGTTTTGGTGGAGGAATTCTTTAAAGAAATTTGCTACATATTGAATTGAAAAAGAATATTTGAATTTGGATGATTCTTATATGTACAAATAAGCACCTAAACTCTATATCTCAATTACATATTTTGCCTAGATAGTATATCTTCTTTGTATACATTTATTTACTTCCTTTACTATATTTTTTTTTGCTGCTCTCAAACTTCATGTATTCTTATTTACATTTATTTAATCTTTAGTGTTAACCATATTAAATTCATAATATAAAAGAAATTCTTCAGTTACATTAGTTACTATGCTTTATTTGACCATAAACTGCCTGAAATTGACATATCTGAAAAGAATTGATTCTTATGCAATATTTTAGTAAGAGATAAGTAAAATTACATTTTTGTCTTTATCAGATAGGCCCTTCTCATTAAATACAAGTTTAACAATTTAATGATATGGAATTTCTCAGGAAAAAAAATTCAAAATGTATTTATAACATCATATTGTATGTGGATGTACACACGTGTGTGTGTGTGTGTGTGTGTGTGTGTATGTGTGTATTTTATTACTATTTTTTCCCTAAAACTGTTTGAAGGTCTAAGAAGGCAACAATACAACTTTTAGCTTTTGCAACTTCAAGGATGCATAGTAATCAGGCCCTAAGGAAGCAGGGGAGTGGTGCTGGAGTTAACATTGACAGTAATTTTCCCATAGAGCCTTCATGCATTTCTGTTCATCCTTATACCCAAGAGCATGTCAGTCATCCAAACACTTACGGTGAAGCGTATATTAATACTATGTCAAAATTGTTAGAACCACCAGACAGAAAAATCAAGTAGCTTCTCATTTGTAGGTTTAAATGTCTAAGTTTCTTTCTCTTTTTTTAAATACAGTAATTTTTATGCTTAAATCATGCATAAGATATCAGAACAAATGCTGCATCATTTCTGAGTGTTTCTCCGATCTCCAGGGCTGTTCTTTGTTGTAGAAAGGAAGCCTGCTGTTAGGCAAAGCTGAAATTCGAGGATAATGTAGCTGTTTTCCTAGTAATCCAGTTATATGCTTTGATAGAAGTCAGTGGTAGATGATGGGAGCAGCAGTTCAATCACAGCATGTTCTGATTTACATGCAAAATTTCAGATGTTGACACGGAGTGGAATTTATTTATGAATGCGAAGGAGTTTGACGTTTTAGGAGTAATATACTGCAAGCCAATGGAAGAGAAAAAGAAAATCTATGTGGATTGTGGACGCTATGCTAAAAGTTAACAACTGAAGAGAATCTTCATGTGTTTTCATAAAATCAAACATTTCCTTACTGAAGAATTAGATACAAATGTCATGCCTACGTTAAAGATCTTTCAGACAGTTTTTGTCCTGGAAGCTTTTCTAATTCCTGGTCATTGTAAAATACTGTCATTGATTTCTCAGTAGAAAAAAATAATCAAAATATAATTCCTTATAATATCTTTGCTATCATAAGAAAGAATTAAAAATTTTTTACCTTTTGTCCAGATTGTAGTTACTAAGCAGCAACTCTAGAAATGAAAGTCTAAAAATGCAAATACAAAATGAGGAGTGAAGAGCCTTGGCCAAGTGGGGAGGCTGGGCAGGGAAGGTGAGCCCTAGACCAGCTGGAATTTTTCCCCTAGATGCAACTGCTAAAAAAGCCTATGGATTTCCTGGGAACAGACCCCTGTGTGATGCAGGTCTGTGCTTGTGAGTATATATGAACAAACAAACAAACAAACATACAAAAAAAACTCTGGATATAATATTCTAAAGATTGTAAAAATCTTAGTTTTGCATAGTATGTGGATCAGGGAACCAATATATATTGATCTATATCGAGTGAAGCGCATCATGGTGGAGCGATCCTGCTGACACATTATACCTGCATGGACACTCTTTGTAAGGCTCACCTCTGGTTTAGTGGCTTCCCGCTGACTCTTCTCACACAATCCTGCCTCTTAGATAGGCCGGTAGAATTACACAGGGGATAGTGCCCAGCCTTTGAAACTATTAGTTATGTGCCCCCACAGGAGTGGCCTAAGGCTCATAAATCTCATTTCCTCTTCCTTACAATGGACAGAATCATTTAACTTGCTAAAGTGTGTTGAGCACCAAATGAAATCTCACATGTAAAGTGTTTATATATTGTCATCATTAATATGGTTATTATCATTATCATCTTCCAACATTTTTCTACCAATTGTTGGTAGATAATTCTTTATGAATCTGTCACATTTCTTTAAGCATTAACAACCAATTTGCTCAGATTTATATGCATTCCGAGATAGTAAAGACAGAGAAGTCTCTTTAACCCGAACATCTTTTCATTGCAGAGTATTTAAGATACTGTCTCTCTTTGGAGAAGAGGATGAGTAAACTGTCAGAAGTCCCAGTATAAGATAAGGACTTCCTCATCTTGGGATTCCTTGCCTGAAACACACTTCACTGCCTGCCCTGGTGACTCTTGGCCCTCCTCCTGTAGCCTTGTGGGAATTAGGGCTTGGGTAGCTTATGTGAACAAAATTTACTCTGGCTACTGCTATTGCTTTGAGTAATAAACTTCCCTTTGTCTCTGACCCAGAGGGCTTGTATTTTTCTGCCTGTTATCTATGAAACTGTTAACTTACTAGGCAAACTTGTTAGCTGGCAACTAGAGTAAAATCTCAGACACATCACAGTTCCTGACTTGACTGTTTAACACCAACTAATACCAGAGTAGGATGTTGTTTAAATGTGGAATTGCACTGCAGAGGCAAGACAGACTTGATTTCAATTGTTCCATTTCCTATGTACTTTAAAATGCAGTTTTCCTTGTAAAATATGCCTATCATGTGCCTAGACAAGAACATGGGATTTTTTTTTTAGATACTTTCCTACTCAGCATAGAATAACAAGCACATTTGTAAATGATTGCACAATTTGTGCTTAAAAGTCATTTCTACTCCCCTTTCCATCTTTTGCCAGAACTCAAATAAAATAAAAGATATTTGGCCTGCCATACAGTTTTGTGATAAATGAAATCTGGGAGCATAATTGTATTTCATGTCTTATGAAATAGTCATCCATCCAGATTTCAGGAAAACTTTATGTTGATCTATAGCTCATTTATGTCAACAAGAAGACTTAGTTATACCCTTGCTAGCGACAGTGGCGCCTGTGGCCAAGCAGTAGGAGCATCGGCTGGCAGCTGTGTTAGTCTGTGGTTAGAAATGCAGGCTCTCAGGCCCCAGCCCAGGACTAAGGAGAGAATCTGCATTTAGCAAGTCCTGCAAGTGATTCCTGTGCAAGGGTTTTAATCATATTACTGTAAATTGTATGTGCAACGGGTGGGTTTCATGTCATTATAGAAGAGGAAATCAGGAAATCATCATACAGTAGGGAAGTATATTTGAGAAATTCAACAGGCATCTGTCTGGGGCTTGTTATAACTAATCCTGTTTATCACTGACTTAGATTTTAAATTCTTGGTAATGTATAGAATTTCTGATACTATGGATGTTTGTGAATATTTTTATTTGGTAGCCTTTACTATTTTGGGGAGAGTATTAAAAATAGAAGTAGAATTAAGACCATTAAAAGAATGAAAATTCTATCCTTTTATGTACTTGTTTTTTTAAGGTAAAGGTGGGTGCTTTAAAAATTATCTTCATTTAAAACATGTAAAAAAATTATGGACTGTGAAGAAAAGACTATGGAGAAAAAGACAAATTTAGGAATTATATAGCAGGGCAAAGTTATAAAGGTTATTTAGTTCTTTGTTTTTTGTTTTATTTTTGAAAAAGAGATGCCAGAGAATAATTTAATTGCTTTGAAACTATAAGGAAAGTTTATAAGAAGGTGTTGACAAGTATGATGAATACTTTTTTTCCATTAATTACTTGGTACACCAAGTTTTCGGTACTTAGAAATTAATCGTATGGGCAATTTTGGAAAAAGCACTGTAATACTCAAGGTAAGGCAGAAGGAAGACTTTTATTCTGAACTGAGCTGTTGCTTTTAAAAATATGAAAGTTATTGACTTATTTGCTGAGGATTGAGAACTAGAAAAAGATGCCATGTGTGTCAGGACTTATTGGGCAAAATTTTTCAAATTACATTTATTCATTTAATTTTGAGTATTGAGTATAAGTAAAGAGAGTGACTTGGGCTGGCATAAGCAGTAGATGTAGGAGAATCATTCGGAGTTATTTAAATTAAACTATCGTCTTTGCTCTTAATTATTTAGTAGGCTTAAATTTCAAAAGAAATCAAAATATAAATTTATACTGTAAGTAATTGCTAGTAAAATGCATGAACTTTAATCTTAATTATTGAATGAACAAAAATCCATTTTAGCAAATTCCTAAGAGACTAAAAAAGCAAAATTTTTTTCTTGTCTTAAACTTTTTTTTTAATTTCAAAATATTAAGGGAGTACAAATGTTTTTGTTACATGGATACATTTTATAATGCTTAAGCTCTGGCCTTTAGTGTGCCCATCACCTGAATAGTGTTCATTGTACCTGACAGGTAGGTAGGATTTTACCCTTCCTTCTACCACGTACCCTCTTCTGGATTCCCAGTGACTTTACGTCTCTTTGTGCCTGTGCCCATTGATTAGCTTCCAATTATCAGAGAGTACATGTGGTGTTTGTTTTTCCATTCCTGAGATACTTCACTTGGGATAGTGGTCTCTAGTTCCCTGTCCAAGTTGCTGCAAAAGACATTTCATTCCTCTTTATGGCTGAGTAGTACTCCATGGTATGTACATACCATGTTTTCTTCATCCACTCTTGAGTTGATGGTACATTTTGAGAATTTTGATGCATATAGTATAGTTTGAACAATAATGTGTTAAAACATGAAAATCTTTTTATTATATGTTAAAATATAAGGGGCTTTGTCCTAAAGTGACAATGTGCATGGTAAGTTCTCTTATGAACTTCAGATAAAAATATTGGCACTTAAACTTTTTTCCTATAGTTAATTCACCTTTCTAATGTTTAGTTTAGTAATTCATGTTTATTGCACCCTTTAAAATATATTTCAAAATATTTTTTCACTCATGAAATCTTTCTTGCTTAACCTTTTGTTTATTGGTAGGTATCTTCTTTATCTCTTTTTTCATTAATTTAAATATAATCATGCTCTAAGTTTTTCAAATGTAAACATTTGATCTCAGTGGAACTGAGTTAGAACGTGTGTAATTCCTTCAACCCTAGTTGGTAACTTGCATCAACTGTTTTTTTGGCTCCCAGGTGCCATTTCATGTTTAAAGGAACCCATTGGTGATGTGAATAACCTTGCTAAAAAAGTAGATCTGTCCTTTCTGTTGGGTGCGTGTGTTATAGATATGTCCAGCATAAAGATCACTTCTGCTTACTCTTACATGAATCTCAATGCTTCTGAGTTTAGACAGCTACCTGCTTATCCGCTCACTCTGCCCAGGCCTTTGCTCAAATGCTACCTTATCTGAGAGGCCCTCGTTGACTGCCGTGTGTCAGACAGCATTTCAGTTTTAGTTTTTCTTACCATTTTATTCTTTATCACTTGACCTCATTTCATTTTTCTTGACAGCATTCATTTCTCTTCACCTGGTATTTTATATATGTTTCTTCTTTATTTTCTGTATCCCTCTTTTCCCTTCTCCCCAAGAACATAAGCTTACTTGAGTGTAGAGACATTTATTGTCTGTTTTACAATAATGTTATTCTATATGGAATAGTTTAAAGAACATAGTGGTCATTCTGGAACTGATCCTCCCTCCAGGTCTGCCTGCAGGCAGGAGCTCAAACTAGCTGAGCTCCCCATCAAAGTCACTGCAAGCTGGGAGATTCTCTGTCCAGGATCCTTCCCTGGGCTGCAAGCAGGGCTTTCCTGTGTGGGGAGGGTTGCTCCACGAGTGTGCTGTGGCTGGGACCCACACTGTGCTCTCTTTTTAGTTCTGCTCACTTGGGCTCACAAATCTCCCCTCCGTGCCCCCAAATAACATGATCGAGTCCTGGAGGGAAAGGATCTGGCCTCTGGACCTGTCCCCAAGTCCCCAAAGATCAATTCCTAATCATGTCAGGGAGAAGCATGCTGGTCCCAAGTTGCCTATGAGGTGCTCAGGCAGGTTTGATGTCCCTGTGCTATGGGGTGTACCCTGCTCTGGTGGAGCAGCTGGGCAAGCAGCACCAGGGAGGGCAGGTGAGCAGAGAACTCTCGGCCCGAGCACCCCTTACTCCTCTGCAGGTCTTTAAGAGGAAAGTTTTGAGCCCCACTTTCTGTGGAAGCCCCAAGAGGGGAAGCAATAGCTCCTGAGAGCCCTGGCTGACACCTGATGTATCTGTGGGTGGGGGAGGGGAGGAAGAGGAAAAGAGGCTGAATGGAGAACACCTAGCGCTCTGGTTGTGTCTGTCCATCTCTTCAGATGGCTAGACTCTTGGGTCACACAGATCCCTGGGGACCACTGGCCCCCTGTGGCTCCCACATTCTGGGCCAGAGTTAGGAAATGTTTGTGTGGGAAGGAGCAAGACAAAAACTGAGGGGCTGAAGCCCCATGGGGAGGACAAAGGCACATAGTGGGTGGAGAAGCAATATGGCACCTACTGTGTGGTCTTGGGTCTGTGGTGACAGGAATCGCCCCAAGGGGGCGGGCAGCCTGATATTTTGTCCTCAGGAAGCTCCCAGTTCTCTGGCAGCAGCACCTTTTGAGCACACGAGGGCAGAAAGGCTCCCCAGCAGGTTGGAAGCCTGCTGACTGCCAGAGATGCCGGGAGGGAGAAACAAACCCCCACCTACGCTCTTCGCTGGACTCCAAGCTGCTCCGGGTTGTCCTCTGCTGGTATCTTGCTCCTTCTTGTTCTGCTCCGCAACTTCTTCCCCTGGAATCGCTCCTAGGTTCTGGCACTTTTCCCTCAGAATTACACGCGTCTATGATTGCTTATTTGTTTTTTTCTTTTTCAGCCAAAACTTTTCCTTCTTTCTGAGATGATCTGGCAGCTGGTGTCTCTGGCCAGCCTTCTTCCCCGCCCCAACCTAACCTTGTAATTTTATGTGACCAGATTCGTCCTTTCTAGTATCAGTATCACAGTATCTGTACTCTGCAAACACATTAGATGTGTTTACCGTTCTCTTTGTGTTCTTTAAGCAAACAGCCGTCACCACACTGCAATTGCTGTTTTTTTCAACTAGGGAAAATTTTCCCTGTAATTAGGTTCAGGTACCATGAAAATATTGTACATATTGATCAGGTCTGCATCACAAAGTTGGAAAAGAATATTAGATAGAAGAATATGTGGTCATTTGGTCATTTTATTAAGGTTTGTCTTCAGGAGCTGGCATTCATATTTTTCAGAGGCCTATGGGAAAAACATCTGTAATAGAAATAATACTGATAGGATTATTGTCTCTTGAGAATGGTGAGCTGAGAAGGAAACCTGCCCATATTTCCAGTTGAACAAGTGCTATGGAATCGGGAGTGCACAGTGGTTGATTAAAAGATGGTTGAGAAAATATAAATGTCAGGTAGAGATAAGGGAGGAAGCTAGATACAGATTACTTTGGAAGTAAAAGGATAGCATATACTCAATTGCTTAAAATTCTTCTAAATGAATATGCTAGAAAATTTAAAATTTTCTCCATCAAAATATAAATAGAATGTATTAGAAATGATACTTGGGACTTATTTAGAAATCCAGTCAACATTTCAGCAAAGGTAAACAGACTTAATATTGGTTATGTCATGACTCAAGTTAATTGGAATTTTTTAAACTGAAATATTTATTACAACTTTTAATGAATGATTTATAGGCAAACAAATTTTATCTTTATAATAATAATAGGGAATTGGATTCTCTGTTTTCTCTATTGTTGCCATTTTCTTTTGACATATACAGAATTTATTATTCCTTATGTATGTTATCTTTTCTGACTGTTAAACTATCAGATCTAAATTATATGATTGTAGAACATGAAAGGCTTTCCAAGTGCTCTAGTAAAACCCTTTATTTCAGAAAGGGTCAACCTAAAGCTCAGAGGAGATAATTGAATCAATTGTGCCCATGATACTGATTAGAGGCAGAGCCTATACTAGACCTGGTTTTCCTAAATTTAATTAAAGTGTGGACAATTCTTTCTCAATATGTTTATGTTTTTGTAATGGACCAAGAAAACCACAAACCAGCAGCCACTGTTGGAAATAGCACTGTCAATTTGAGGACAGGAGTGATGAAGTCCAAGAGCCCCATTAGTGAAGATGCCCTTGGCATCTCTGACCGTGGGAGGGTGACCACACTTCTGGTTTTCCTTGGATGGGGATTAATAAAGGAAATTAAAATCACATTCACATCAGTAGCAAAAATCATGAATTACCCAGAAGTACTACGTATATTTAGGACCTGTATTAAAAATATAAAAAAGAATATGTGAATATATAATACAAAGTTGAAGCATTGAAATGTAGAATTAATAATTCTTCCTGACGTGAAAAGCAGACTCGTGAAGATGTCTGTTTTTATCATTTATTGGTAAATGAAATTTTAATTTGCCCAAAAAGTTTCTAAAATTCAATAGGAAGACAGTTATGTAAAAAGTTGCATGGTAGGGTGTAGCAGCTTTCTCCTCGGGTATTGAAATATAAATGAAAATGAAAAATGATTAAAGATCTTAGAAAAAGTGTGTCAGGAAGTTTGGGTTTGAGGTTGAGCTCTGAATCTTGGTTGCTGTGTGACTCTGGGCACTTTGTTTAACATGAGAAGCTTCATTTCCTCCACTATAATGGGAAGCATATTAAAACTAAAACCAAGCTTATGGGAAGTTAAATGACTTAACGCATGTCCAGTGTTTAGCCTGGCACATTTGATTCTCAACACATGTTAGCTAGTACTTTTATTATCATTTATATTAAAAAGTAAGAAGTTTTGGAAATAATGGAAGAAAAAGGATAAGCATCATAAAAATAAACCTAAATTTTTAATTTATTATAAAGAATAGATCATGAACAAATAATTATTCAATAAATGGAAGATTGGCTAAGAAACAAATTGCTTAATTTTTTTTATTGTCAACTCATAGTATTGTAGAAAATAAATTCTACCCTGAATAAGCACCAACATGTAAAATAAGCCAAAACCCCATGAAATATTAGTAGAGGTTATAGATTAATATTTAGCTGATTGATAGGTGGTTGATTTTCTAAGCATAAAATTTTTTGAAGAAATCATAAAGGAATAGGCGCATAGGTTCAACTTAAAAAGTAAGCAACAAACTGGAAAAATATGTCTTACAATTCACAGAACTATATGAAAATTAACATGAGGAAAAAATTCATTTCATTAGCAATCGGGGAAATTCAAGTAATTAAAATATTGAAACATCCTTGTTATTTACAATGTAGCAAATAAAAATATTAAGTATTTATGACAGTACAGTAAGACTGTCACACATATACTTTAAATTGACAGAGAACTTCTGGAAAGTAATTTGGTAATAAATGGAGACTCCAGAAGTCATTTTTAACTGGTCACACATCCATATCTATGTGCATAAATGTTATCAGCTATTTTGGGGGGTTTTAGAATAATAATTTTGCTTCCATATAATGTTTTATAGTTTTCAAATTTCCTATGAAAAATGTGAAGATAAAAATAAATTTAAAAATTTTAATAGGAATATATACATAAAGTTTGAGTAATAACCAAGATTTTGAAGACCACATTCTCTGTTCATTTTCCTTTTATTTTCCTACATTGCCATCTGGTGGTCAAAATATAAATAGCATCTGATACTATAATTTGTGATAGTATTGCCTAATATGCAAATATTAAATTGCTTATTTAGATTATTTAAATTAATTATATTTATTAATATTTATAAAATAAAATATTTATAATAATATAATAATATTATATTATTATATAAATTATATATAATGTTATATAATATATAATATAAAAATATTTATAAAATTTATAATATTTTAATATATTTATTATAGTTAACTTATATAAATAAGCCCACTTATTTTTTTAAATTTAAAAATATACCCATGTTCCAAAGCAGTCACATCTGGACTTGAATTCTTATTTTTGCTGATCAGCTACACAGCTTGAGCCAACAGTTTGGCAATATTTCTTTTATATGAAAAAGGAGAGAAAACAAAACATTAAGACATGTTTTAAGAAATAATTTAATTATTGAGAAATTTTTTTTAAAAGCAAAGAATTATAAATTATGTCTCATTTTTGCCCATTTAAAATGCTTTATGACTACGCAGTACACAAAGTACTCTAAAGTGAGTCTGTTTTTATAGCAGTGTAGAATCCATGGCTAAGGAGAACAGTCTTTTTGAGGTGAAGTGATGGAAATTAAAAGGCAGGCTGTCCAAGGTTAAATAAGCTACTTTTCTCTGAGGTTCCAAATGGAAGATAGCACCTGTGGAATTTCTTTTGTCCTTAATTCTTAATGTGTCTAGTGCAAAACTGCTTTAGCCTACTAACCCTTTGAAAGGGAGACTTGATACTCCGTAAAGGTGTATTCCAGTTGCCATTCCTAGACAAAGAGCACTTTCTAGGAATTTTCTGCTGCTTTGATTTGTGATGTGTATCAAGGCAACGGTAATCTTTCATCATTTGTATTTGGGTAATGTGATGACCAGCAAAATACCCCTCTTCAGAAATGTTTTGTGGAATGACAACATTGCAATAAAATAGAAACTACCTTTATAAACAAGAGTTTGGCTTATTTCATAGGATAAATCTTTATTTAGGCCAAAAGCATCTTTTAAACTGATGGGTGGACTCGACTGCACTATTTAATAAGAAGGTTCCTTGGGAGCATTGAAATGTACCAATCATAGTTTTCTCAGAACTTATTTCAAACACTAAATTAATGTTTGAGGGACACTGTGTCATCCTGTTAGTGAACTTCGTTTAAAATTCCCTGTAGCTAATATTGTTTATCTGAACCTTTGTCATGAATTGAGAATCCATTCCAATTTCAGCATTGAGTATACATTAGTATACTTTATCTTTTATAAATATTTTTACTAAAATAATTTTTTAAATGATAGAGTTGTAGTTTATTTAATATCTACTATTTTATCTAATATTTAATATCTACTATTTATATCTAATATTTAATATCCACTATTAAATATAGATGCCAGACTCCACGCTAGCTGTTCTATACATCTTTATTTGACTGTTTATTGATCAACATTTTACACTGGCTTCTAATTTTCTTAAATTTCTAATTCATTAAATTCTAATTTTCCCCACATCCAAAGGGTTAAGTGAAAAATTCATATATTTATTCAGTAAATATTTATAGTATACTTATTACATGCCAAGTACTGAAGATGCAGTGGTGAAATGGGTATTTTCTTTGGCCATGTGAGCTAATAATCTAATGGAAAAATCTATATATTGAGATATTATATAAAGAAATATAAGATTATAACTGTGCTGTGTTCTGTTAAATAAAGAGATTTAGGCAGTTTTAGAATTGGGTAATTTGATCTAGTCAGGGCAAGTCATAAAAGCTTTCACGAGGACTGAGAGAAGAAGGCAGGAAAAATGTTGCAGGCAGAAGGAACACAATATTTGGAAGGTGAAAAGGAAAGAATTCCCTAATGCCATAGAAGAGATAGAGTCCTCCGTATTTTCCCCCAGATGCCCATGTTGACCCACACTCCTTCCTGTCTAAGCATGCTTGCAGAGATTATTCTCGACACTTCTAATCAGGGACCTACTTGGCTGAATTCTCTAGGATCCAAAAAGGAATCAGTAGATGTTAGTTTGGATTTCTGACTCTGTAGCATTAAATATACACCTTAAAAAGAACTATTTTCTTAATAGATGACAAAATCGGGACTCCTTAAATCTATCTTCACTTACCATACATCATTTCCAAGCTTTGTAATGCTATATTATGATACTTTTGCTCTAAGGTCTTTAATGTGTGGTTTTAAATTAGTATCTGGACACATGTTACCAAAGACTACCATTTAAGTTTATGAAAATAAACCCTTTTTAAAAATATATATATATATGATAAAAGCTGATGAGTATAAGATGTCTGTGAAATATATTCTTATCTAACTTACAACTTTTAAAATTTCTCACCACTTTCCTAGGAGAGTAAGATTTGTTATAGGAAGTTAAAAAGTTATTCCTCTCTCTGCATTATTTATGAGTTTTATTATGAGTGCAATTATAGTATTTCTGTTACACACCACTGAATTTGTATTTAATGAATTGAATTTACATTTAATCAGTTTGGGTGAAAGTGACTTAATGAGATGCTTCACTTTTCTATGTTAAAAGCAGGTCAAGGCCAACTGAAAGACTCAGGGCAATACATTATTCAGTGATCATGTTCTGAGAACTTATACCTTTGTGATGATTCATGGTTTAGCTAAATGAGTTAATAACATTTCCTGTAACCATTTCTAATAATTCTCTAAGGTAGGACGTTTTACTATGAATGTATTGGCAAATGAAATTTTTACTTACTAATGCAGGGGAATTCTTGCATTCTTTTGTTTTCAAAGTGGACCATATAGAATAATTTTGCATCCAATTATGAAAAAGTGGGATACTGATGAATGAGGCAGTGGGACTGTTCATTTGGATTTGAATATATTCAGTTTTCAACATTTTAATTTATAGAAAACAGTAATATATCTTGAATCCTTCCCTTTTTAACCATCTCCAGAAATAACAAAGCTACTATATATTATTTTCCACCAGTTTACTGCAATAGCCTCTTAATTATGCTCCCTCCTTTAAATTTTGCTCACCTTAAATCCATTTCCCATACAACAGCTAAGGTGATCTCTTAAAATTCTAGATAAAATTATTTTCCATTTGGCTTAAAATCTTCCAATAACTTTTGACTGCAGATAATAAACTCCCACTTCCTAAGTACGTCCATGAGACTCCAAATAATCTAGCTCCTGTCTCCCCTGCCAAATTCATTTTATATCATTTGTCATCCTCTTACGTGACCGAGCTAACCTTCCCTTCTTTTGTTAACAGTCTTCCGCTTCCCAACCACACACATCAGGCCTTTGCTTGTGTCGCTCTATTTGCCTGGAATGTTCTTCCTCCATGTTCTTCATTGGAACATTTCTCTGGAATCACAGAAAATGCCATTTCTGAGGGGAATTTTACTTCAGCTGCTCACAGTCCAAATTAGAAACTCCTCCCCTGACACTGTCTCCTAGGACATAATATTACATTACTTTATGGTAATATAGTTTCCTTCTGGATAAAATGGGAATAATGATAATGCATATCTTGTAGAGCATTTGCAAAGAGGAAGTGATTAATATTTGTAGAATAAGTAGTAAAGACAGCACATAGAAAACACCATGTCAGTGTTTGCTTATGTATTTGTGGTATTTGTAAATGTGTACATGTGACAATTATTTACTTAATGTCCAAAAGCATAAAACCGTCACCTGCCATGATTCTTGGCATACAACAAGGTGCTAGTAAATATTTGCTTAATGATCTTCAGAGAAAAATAGAAATAGTGCATTATATTTACAAGAACAGGTAACCACTTGTGACTCACTCATTAAAATCATTTAATTGTATGTTTCTGATCTGAGGATGCCTTCATTTTACCTGGTCAATCCTCTCCTTTTAACAAGTATGCTTTTTATCATTATTCCCATTTTGCAGATGTGACAGTCTAGGCTCCAAGAGCCTGAGGAATTCACACAAATTACTGAGTTAATAAATGATCACATGATACACTCATCTTAGTATCCCTGATGTTATTGCATTGTTCCTATTGTTCTTTTCTTTTTGGAAATATCCAGTAGCCTAAGTGAATACTTTGTATAGGGTTGGTGAAATTACTCTGGTGATCATTCTTACATTTTCAATTTCGGGCACGTATCGTTGGAGTTTATGTTCTCTTCTCCCCACAGCCTCTTTGTTGCTCAGGGCTCCATCGGCCACAGCAACAACCGTCAGCAGTGACCTGCTTGCCCTTGGTCTTGACTTCGTCATTTCCTTGCGTTCTTTATGTAACCGCTAAAGTGATATTTCTAAAAGGCTACCAGTTGTTGGTTCTTTCAGATTGGTTTCCTGTTTTAGCCCCAATAGAAAGATGCTACCATCAAATTTTGAAATTACTGAACATCTGTTCTTGTCATTCAGTGTACTCTTTTCCAATCAGTCTTTCCTGATAAGAGACAATTAAAATGCTCAACTTGTCCCTGCATCCTGGGCAGACATCCCACATCATTTCTGGATTCTGAATATATTCCTTTGTTTTGGGATTTTTTTTTTTTTTGGTGGGGGGAATCTACATGCTCATCAAATTTGAAAACTGGAAGAGGCTGCACATAACTCAAATACCGAATTTATAAACAAGGAAACCAAGCTTTAGGAAGGTAAATGAGAGAGGTTCAGGGATACAGTATGAGTTGGTGGCTTAGATGAAAATTACCATTAGTTCCTTAATATACTTTTGTTACTAGTCTACTCACTTTTTCTTTTGAAAGAGAAAGCACTGCAATGGGGTTAATAATTAATAAAACAGAAGTTCAATGAAAATTGTATGGTGATTTTAATGTTCATTTATATTTAACTTATATAATTAAGTGCATTAAAATATATTAAAATTTATTTAATATTAAAGTAAAAATATATTTAATTTTATTTTAATCTTTTGCAGTTTAACAGCAATGCTCAGGATGTAAGCTGTTTTCAGCACCTTGTCCAAGCAAATGTAAGAAATAAAAAAGTATTGAAAGATGCAGTGAATAACATCACAGCAAAAGGAATCACAGATTATAAGAAGGGCTTTAGTTTTGCTTTTGAACAGCTACTTAATGTAAGTATCAATACTATATCTTTCTCTTTTATTGTTGAATTATAGTACCTGAATTTCAATATCCTAATAGTTACTATTCCCTAGGGTTAGATAACAGTGCTGTTTTTCATGTATTTAAAAAGCAGATGTATGCAGGCAGTGGGAATCCTTCAACTATTTTTATTTTGAATTCAAAAGGTATAACAAAATTCAGATTTTCATTTTTGTTTAGATCTTTTCTTCCCCCATTTTTTCAAACTACGTTCTAAAAAATATTTTATCAGGAAATGATTTAATTTAATATTGAATAAGCAATAGTTGGCATATATAGAATATCATTACTTTTTCTTATCCCAGTTGCTACAATATTTATCTGGAAACCACACTTTTAATCATCAAATGTTTGCTGAAAATTTTTGTTTTAAACATCTATTTCTGGTCTTTGAGTTGAAGTTGCTTCTAAGTGTACAAAAAGGTCCAAATGTCAGACATTAAGGTGAACAGGAAGATGAGCCGAGAGCAGCAATTTCTTCTCAGTAATGATTCCCCAGAATTGCACATAGATGTCACAGGTAGGCTGTCAGACACCCTGGCATGCTTACTGCCCCGTGTTAGAGCATGCGTCTCCACTGCGGACTAGTATTTTTAAACAGCCATGCCCACCATTTCATTTTGAGCTATTTGAAAGCAGGATTCATCTTTCAATTTTGTATCTCTTATGAGGCCATATTATTACAGTGGTTCAGAGTACAGCCCTTACCTCTCTGCACCTTGGTTTCCTCACTTATATATGGAAGGTCACCACAGCACACACATCAGAGGGTTGTGTATAAGATTGTCCACGGAACCTGACACGGAGCAAACCACATGCGAGTATAGGCTGTTGGGTGGTTTTAAAGTCATGGTTGTTATTACTGTAATTAATGACTAGCTCATGTCTGGTACAGAGTCAGGTCATAATTTCTATCAGATTTGCTGATCATTGAATGAACTCTTATATTTGGTCTTTCTGCAAATCTTTGTTGATTCACCTGAGTGAATATTCTAAATAATTTTTGAGATGCCTGATTAGGTAATTAATTAATTTCTTTATCCAGCCAATATTTATTGAATGTGTCACAATTCCCCGTCATAGTGCTAGTGCTGGAATTACAGAAATAAACAAGACCATCTGCTCTCAAGAAGGTCCAGCCTAACATGCTAAACATCATCCATGGCGCAATCTGAAAGCGCCATTACAGGGCATTCAGCGTGTTCGCTGGAGCTGCACAGACGGGCCTTGCCTCACCCAAAGGAGGCCAGGAAAGTGCGGCATTTCCTTGAAAATGCGATTTTGAAGAATGACTAGAATCGAGGTAGACGGAAAAAGGGAAAATCATTTCAGAAAAAAAGAACAGCATGGACAAATCATAGAAGTGTAACACAACATGGCATATTTAAAAAACTGCACATGGTTTAGCATAGCTGGGACATGAGCGATACAGGAGCATGATGGAGACAGAAAGGCCACGAGGTATCAGTTGATGACATGTTTAGTGGCAAACAAAAAATTTATAGTATGAGAATGACATGGCCTAGGACAGTTCTAAGTTAGGAAGCCATTGTAGAGACCCCCGTGTGTGACCTAGACGCGAAGAGATGTCAAGAAGAGTGACGTGGTAATTGATTGGAAAGTGTAGGATGAGTTGCTGAGAGGGAGAGGGGACTTAGCTGACTCTACGTTCTCCGATCTGGACTGCTAGGTAGATGGTGGCACAGGAACCTCGCTGGAGGAAATGTTGGGTAGAAATAGTTCAGTTTCAGATACGTTGAGTTTGAGGTCTTGTTATGTAATAGACGCTGTTAGGCAAGTAAAGAGACAGAAAAACAGATACATTCAGGTCTGCACTTTTCAGGGGAAATCATCTTTGGTAAAATATATATGTTTGTTAAATGTATGTTCATTAAGAAAAACCGAAAGCTCAGAACTTTGAAATTAAAATGTAATTGACCACTAAATTGTGATATATATATTCTTCCTCTAGTAAACGTCTATTTTTTTAAATAAAAATTCTGTTTTTCTTAAGTTTATGATTGTGATTTTTCTCAATCTTGGTATTTTTATTATTATTTTTATTATTAGAGACAGGGTCTCACTCTGTCACCCAGGCTAGAGTGCAGTGGCACGATCACAGCTCACTGCAGACTCTAACTCCTATACTCAAGTGATCCTCCTGCCTCAGCCTCCCAAGTAGCTGGGACCATCAGCACATGTCACCATACTTGGCTGATTTTTTAACTTTTTTTTGTTGTATTTTAGAGAAGGGGTCTTGCTGTGTTGCCCAGGCTGGTGTCAAACTCATGGCCTCAAGCGATCTTCCTGGCATTTTAATCATTCTTTTTAGTATTGTTAATTTGCCTCACTCCGTTACCACCTGCTCAGGTTTCAATTGTGAAATGACCAAGAGTCTCAAGCCTAAAGTGCTGTTTCGGGGCAGTCTCACTAGAGCGACCACATTAACTCCCAGATTCACTACTAGTTGCTGATAAAATGTGATTTAATTCCTATTGGCCTCTTCTACTGCCTTTATAGCTATAATAATTGTAAATTATTTTAACATGTTCCCAGTTATTCTCTAAATAATTCTCTTATGTTTTGCTTTCCATACATCCCATATGTATTAAAATTCTTCATTTTAAAATATTTTTCCCAAATGTCGTGGCTTGCCTTATTCAAACTTGAAGCATGTTTTGTTGTTTCTTTCATGCACTTCTAGTCTTTTTATTATCACACATGCCATTCTCTGTTTTTTATTTGTCCTTGCGAGGTTTATCATTAAGATCACTGAAGCAAGAATCAAATAGAATTAGACGTATTAATTAATCCCAAAGCAAACCTTAAATTAATATTTGAAATAATCTTCAGGTAGAATTTAATAAAATATTACCAAATATATCGAGATGCATTTTTCAAGTAAATTTTTATATGATTTATGCCATGCTATGTACTTGCCACACAGAGATTCAACAGACAAAGTATGTTATGGAGTATCATATTTAAAGTAAATTACCACCTCTACTAATTATAATTTTATGGAAATAATCAAGTTCTTTTTTTGCTTAATTTGTTAAAAGCCAGTTCTGTTCATTGTTGTGACTATGTGATTCTTTGGATAATTGCAAATCCATGGAAAATTTGCTCTCCTACAATTGGCTGCAATACAAGACCTGAAAAGTCTACTTCTGGGAACAATCAAGTTGAAAGCAAAACATTTGTTTATTTTTCCCATACTCCCCTTTTGTGTGTGCCCTAACAGCTATCTCTCCTTGGAAAGGTTATTATACTTTTATTTACACAAGTATACTAGTTATCACCAAGACCTAGTATGATAACTTACACTGATATTTGCATTCAATAATAATAGTATTTTCAATACTTCAAAAATAAAACCGTGTCCTGTGGTAAAAACTTTATCACTTCTACTAAACAGTCCTTTAGGTACATATAATTTTGCCCATTTTACCATACAAATTAAAAAAGACAAAACATCAGAGAAATTAGTTTAAGTTAAGTGACTTCAAGCACCTTTTACAAAAGTGTTCTGAGGGGAAAATATGTAACTTTTTATGTAGTCAAGTTTTCAGACAGGTTACCTTCAAATACAAGAACCGTGCTTGAATGTGACAAATTATATTAGTCAATACTTGTGTTTTCACAATGTTTGATTAAAAGCTTTTACTGCCAATGTTCTAATGGCCTAGTCAATGGAGTGAGATAATCTGAAGTAGGATCTTTTCATTAATAGAGCACATGTTTTCTTCATTAACTTTTATAGCAGAAAATGAGGTTTATCTTCTTTAAAAGGTAAGATAGAGCATGGACCTTCAATTAGCTTGAACACTAAAGGAGAATTAATGATTTTTAAAAAATATTAGTCACTTATCAGCCAGGGTTGTGTTGTTCAATATTATAACAACAATCACCTGTGGCTGTTGAGCACTTGAAATGTGGCTGATTTGAATTGAAATGTGGTGTAAGTATAAAATACACACCAGAGTTTGAAGACTTATTATGGAAAAAAATGTATATCATTTCTGTAATTTTATATTGATTTCTTGTTGAACTGATAAGATTTTGGATGACTAGGTTAAAAAATACATATTTTCAGAATTAATTGCAGATATTTCTTGTTACTCTCCTTAAAGTAGTTTTTAGAAACTTTAAAATCACATATTAGGCTCTCATTATATTTTGTTTGGCTAGTACTGGACCTGAGGGTTGACATTTGCAAAGAAGCTAAATATCCATAAATTAGTATGATGTTGGCCAGGCACAATGGGTGTCATGCCTATAATCCTAGCCTTTTGGAGGCTGAGGTGGGAAGATTGCTTGGGGCCTTGAGTTCAAGACCAGCCTGGGCAACATAGTGAGAAATCATTTCTACAAGAAATAAAAAAATTAGCCAAGCATGGTGGTGCACACCTGTAGTCCCAGCTGCTGGAGAGGCTGAGGCAGGAGGATTGCTTGAGTCTAGGAGTTTGAGGTTGCTGTGAGCTATGATGATGCCACTGTACTCTAGCCTGGATGATGGAGTAAGACCCTATCTCAAAAAAAAAAAAAAAAAATTAATGTGATCTTTTATCCTCAGCATTTAAACAAACACATTTCACAGCAACACAAAAGCTAAGATTATAATTTCAGACTTCAAAGAAGTCTAGCTTTCTAAATTAATTGTTCATTTTAATGGACCTTGGTTCTAATCCATCATTCCCCCATGTCCAGCTCTTTTGAAGACCTTACAGTTTCAGATTTCCCATTGGACTTGACTCTTTCAGAATTAGAATATCTGTGGTAGATGGAGAGAGAATAGGAGGATATTCTGGAAATAGGTATCGGTATTTACAAAGGAACAAAAGAGCACTGTGTTTAGGTGGTCAGTTTAGGAGTCTGTCATTTCAAAAATGTGAAGTAAATAAAGTAAAACAGAGAAGAAAAGAAGAAATATTTGGAAACAATTGAAAATATATGTGAAAGAGTATGCACATTTCTAATTAATTTTTTTTTGTTTCTACTCTAAAATTACAGGGGCATAAAATTAACATCATTTATTTACGAATGGCCCATTTATTAATCAACTACTGAGAGATTATTTTATGCTAGGCACTCTTCTGGGTGGGGAAACAACATTGAACAAAAAAGACAAACATCCTGCCCTATGGGAGTACGCTAACCATGAACAATCAAATAAATAAAATACGTACTGTATATAAAAGAGTATAAACTACTATGAAGAAAAATACTGCCTAGGAGGGAGACTGCAATTTAAACTTGATTGTCAGGAATGGCCTCATGATAAGGTGACTTTTGACCAAAGACCTGAAAGAAGTGAAATAGTGGATCTTTGGTTATCTGGGTGGTGAGGGGAGGCCTGGCCCGGCAGGGAACCAGTTCTTAGAATATACTTGGTGAGCAGATATTTCTCTCATTACCTGCAACTTGCTCATGCTCTTTCCATATAGCTTTGTATTCTCTTTTATTATGATTAATATATATTTTTTGTTTCGACAGTATAATGTTTCTAGAGCCAACTGCAATAAGATTATTATGCTGTTCACGGATGGAGGAGAAGAGAGAGCCCAGGAGATATTTGCCAAATACAATAAAGACAAAAAAGTAAGTACAATTTTATATCTTAATATTGATCTAGGTGGTTTTTAAAGAGATACTGACTAGTGGTGGTGAGGGGAGAATTTTTGGTTCAAAACACTGGAGTACTAACTATAAAGTCATATGAATCGTGGATTACAAATCAGTGTGTGAAGTAGGGAATTGTTAAATATAATATTTATATGAGATCCATAAGTAACTTGTGACTAATAGATTAATAAAATCATCTTGATCTGGGGGTCCTATTTGATTCTTATGCAGAAATTGTAAATAAAAAATGTTATAAACAGAAAAATATGAAGAGAATGAAAACATAGGAAAAATTTAAGCTTTTCTAAGATAAAATTTACTATATCATTTAATTATTAAAGATTATAATAATAAAATTTCCTAAATACTCAGTCTCTATATTATTTGATATATTTATAATGTATAAAATCTATTAAATCTGTATTTTATAGATTTACAAAAAGGCAGTTTACAACAGCAAAAAGTAGCATCCTCATTTGAAAACTAATTCAAGAAAACATTTAAGATAGTTTTTTATGGGTAAAATATTTTAAAAGAAATCATTCCATAAGCAATAAAAACAATGAAGATCAGCATTTTATGGTTGGAATATACATGTTTCAGTGTTTGTTTTGCTGAGAGAGAAAAGCATCGTAGATAGAGACCTAAGTGAACCTATTGATACTGTGGAGAGTAGCAGCTTTGACCAAAACTTTTAACTACTATTTCTAACAGTCCTACCATCAGATTATTTTGATTTTCTGACTGACTCTCCAAATTTGTGAGGATGGTGGCTCTCAGCCTGGTTTTCTAAAATATTAATGATCCTTAAAAAAAGTAATGAGGAATTATAAGCTATTTCTTGTGTTTCAAAAATTCCAACAAAAATTATACAGTTATCCACAAGAAGACTGTGCAGAGTACAATGCCCATTCGCTTTGGTTTCAATCAGAAAGCTTACCATTTACAAAGATGTGTCTATCACTGGCTCTAATGGATTGTTTTATATGTGTTTGAGGAACACATATGGATTGTGTTTATATGTGATGAAAAGAGAAAGGAAAATATGAATTAATATACTCAAGGTGTGGTGATAAAATATCGTGAATAATGGAGCACAGTTTTGATGAAAATTTTTGGAACACTTTAAAACACTCTTAGGTGCTTTTCAGCCAATTAGTATTTGAAAATGATCGAAGAATTGAAACTACATGCACACATATTACTTCAAATTCATCACAGATCTTTTTAATATTCAACTCTGCATACTGTGCATGCTATTAATACAGTGTCATATGGTTAAATGTAAGTTGGTTTTATTTTTTATTTAACATATGGTGATTTTAATGGTATAGAGGAACCATTTCTTTTGAAAAAGTTGATAAATGGACTGAGCTATTAATATCTTTTGAAGATTTTCAAGTACTAACTTGATTCTATGAATATTTCTTTCAAGTAAATCGTCAGAATTAAAAGTAGTAGGAAGATGCAGACACATTAATCTAAGATATAATGTGTATATCTTATTTATTTAAGGTATGTGCATATGTTATTTAGTAGCTCTTACTCATCATTCAAAATCCAGGGCAATCCTTACCACCTGCAGGGGGGCCCGATCCCATAGCGCTGTACAAAGCCCTGCACGTCCCCACTCTGTACCTTACTCATGGGAATCTCGCCTCTGTCCTTCTCTAGATTACAAAAAAAAACCCCTCCAGTATTGGACTGAGTCTTGTTTAACTATGAACTTTAGGCATGCAGCTAAGAGCACAGATTCAATGATAGTTCTTAATACATGACAATAAATAGAGAATATCTAATAAAAGTTGGAGGCATGAGTTCTGTTTTAGGACAAATTCATAATTGTAAAACATAACCGGGGCAAGAAATAGTCTACTTATTCAAATATTCTAAATAGTTTAACATTTCTATGTTTTGAAGAACTCAAATATAACAGTAAGTTTAATACAGAATTCAACTATATTAATATAATACAATTATCTCAAAAATTTTCTAGATCTTTGATAATTGGAAGAGACATTTTAGCTTATATTTAGTCATAAATTTAAGTATATTTTATTATTTTATGGTAAAGATATATAAAGACAAGCCACTATTTGTGTCCTTTTATAAATAGATATTAAGTGTAGATAAATCATTTCTTCTTTTATTATAATATCATCTAAAACAATCACTAAAAATCTTATTCACCCTCTGGATACTTTTCTTCAAAAAGGAATAGTTTCTTATTCGAATATGGCAATGAGTTTTACATTCTATATTTGAATTTGTACATAAGATATATCCTGATTTTAAAGGAGTATGCAAATTTTAAAATAAATTTGGATACAAGAATATAAATATATAAAAATACATCCTTTTATCTAAACTTGTATGCGTGGTATTATTTTTCCTTTTTTTCCTCATTCAAAACTCTATGCATCCAGAATTAATAGCATGTTTTAGAGGCGTATCATTAGTTTTCTTTGTTTTTTTATGTTATAAGGAAAGCAAATGTATTCTACCCTCTATTTTCACAATTTGTTCGATTGGTTGAATTAATGAAGAATTTACTGGTTTAAAGCCTTTTTTATGTATAAATTCTAAAAATATTCTATCTAAATATTAGTATCTTGAAACACAGCTTCTTGTTCCAGTCACCTTTTACAAGAACTCAACGTTCTAAATAAAGGTCACATTTTGTAACATGATAAATCACATAATGAAAGATTCATATCACATGCACTTTTGTGAAACTAATAAATCAAGTTGTATTCAACTTCAGCAATCCTGTTTGTCTGCTAACATACTGACCCTTATGCCTTAAGGACACACACATTTTTCTTAAAAATACGTACTCTTAATGCCAAGGCAACTGTGAAAATTATTCAGTTAGTAAATCCTATTTTTATCTAACAAAAATTAAGATGGTCTTGGAACTGCATACTACATTGTTTCTGTGATTCCAATTTCAATAGGTAAGCAACAAAGCTCTATCATACACCATTTATATATATATATATAAATGCCTGCATGCATACATATACTTACACATATTTATATCTATTTTAACTGGATATCCCCTCTGATGGTGTCTCCAGGAACGAGGGACCGTGTATGTAACTTTGGCATGAGCTCACTTATATAATGTGCTATGAGTAAAAGCCAACAGGTGGTTGAGAAATGAATGAGATGAAGAAGTGGAAATTTAAACTATTTTTTAAACATCTTGGCAAATTTGCAAGGAATAAAGGAGAAAAATAAGATAGTCAACTTGGGGTTAAGTTGTAAGTGTGCATGCGTGCGTATACATACACACAGGCAAATCTCAGAGACACTGCATATTCAATTCCAGACTACCGCAGTAAAGAGAATATTGCGATGAGTCACACAGATGTTTTGCTGTTTCCCCAGTACATACAAAAAATATGCTTACTCTGTATCGTAGTCTCTTAGTTGTATGATAAAACTGTGTCTAAAAAAATCCAATTATATACTTAATTATAGAATACTTTATTGCTAAAAATATGCTAACAATCATCTAAGCCTTCAAGCAAGTCTTAATCCTTTTTCTGGTGGAGGATCTAGCCTTGATATTGATAGCTGCTGACTAATGAGGGTGGTGGTTGCTGAAGGTTGGCGTGACTGTGGCAATTTCTTAAAATAAGACAAAATGAAGTTGGCCACATCAATTGACTCTTCCTTTCACAAAATATTTCTCTGTAGCATGCAATGCTGTTTGATAGCATTTTACTCACATAGAACTTTTTTTAAAATTATAGTTAATACTCTCAAATCCTGCCACTGCTTTATTAAATAAATTCATGTAATACTCTGTATCCTTTGTTGTCATTTGAACAGTATTCATGGCATCTTCCCCAGGAGTAGTAGCTTCCATCTCAAGAAACAACTTTCTTTGCTCATCCATAAGGAGCAACTTCTCTTTCATTCAAGCTTATCATGATATTGCAGCAACTTATTCATCTCTGCAGGCTCCCCGTCTAATTTTTCTTCTCTTGCTATTTCTACCACATTTCAGTAGAGGAAGTGTGGTTACTTCCCATGTGGTTACTTCCCTCTTTCCCTGAATCACAGTAATAACATCTAGAATTGTGAATCCTTTCCAGGTGTTCAGTTACTTTGCCCAGATCCATTAGAGGAATCACTACCTATGACAGCTATCGTCTTACAAAATGTATTTCTTAAATAATAAGACTTGAAAATTGAAATTAGTTATTGATCTATGTGCTGCAAAATGGATGTTGTATTAATAGGCATAAAAACAACAATAATGTCCTTGTACATCTTCATCAGACATTCGGATGACCAGATGCATTGTCAGGAGTAATAACATTTTGAAGGAAATCTTTTTTTTTTCCCTTAGCAGTAGATCTCAATAGTGGGCTTAAAACATTCACTAAACCATGCTGTAGATAGATGTACTGTCATCCAGGCTTGTTGCTTCATTTATAAAGCACAAGCAAAGTACATTTAGCATAATGTCTAAGATCCACAGGATTTTTAGAATGTTAAAAGAACATTGGCTTCCCCTTCAAGTCACCAGCTGCATTAGCCCCTAACAGAGAGGCAGCCTGTCCTTTGAAGCTTTGAAGCCAGGCACTGACTGCTCCTCTCTAGCTATGTGAGTCCTAGATGGCATCTTCTTCCAATAGAGAGCTGTTTCATCTACACTGAAAAATCTGTTGTTTATTATGGCCATCTTCATCAGTGATTTTTAGCTGTTCTGGATAATTTTCTGTAGCTTCTCCATCAGCACTTGCTGCTTCACCATGCCCTCTTATGTCTTGGAGATGGCTTTGTTCCTTAAACCTCATGAACCAGCCTCTGCTAAACTTAAACTTTTCCTCCTCACCTCTCTCAGGCTTCATAGACTTAAAGAGAGTGAGGGCCTGACTCTGGAGGAGGGAATGTCGTGGTGGGTATGATCTTCTATCCATAGCACTGAAACATTCTTCATATCAGCAATAAGGCTGTTCAGCTTTCTTATCATTTGTGTGTTCACTGGAGTAGCACTTTTAATTTCTGCCAAGAACTTTTCCATTGCATTCACAATTTGGCTAACTGGCACAAGAGGCCTAGCTTTGGGCCTATCTTTACTTTCAACTTTTCTTCATAGTTTAGCTTAATCACATAAAGCTTTTGATTTAAAGAGACTCTTCCTTTTACTTTAACACGTAGAAATCATTGTAGGGTTATTAATTGCTCTAATTTCAATACTGTTGTGTTTCAGGGATTAGGGAGGTCTGAGGAGAGGAAGAGATAGACTGGGGAGTGACTGGTTGATGGAGTGGTCAGAACATAAACAATACTTATCAGTTAAGTTCACTGTCTTATATGGTGTGATTTGTGGCACCCCAAAGCAATTTCAATAGTAATATCAAAGATCATTGATCACAAACCACCATAACAGCTATAATTACAATAAAAAGTTTGAAATATTGTAAAAATTACCAAAATGAAACAGAGACATGAAATGAGCCCATGCTGTTGGAAAAATGGAGCCTATAGACTTGCTCAACCCAGAGTTGCCACAAATTTTCAATTTGTAAAAAATGCAGTAAAGCCAGGTGAAGTGAAATGAATCACAATAAAATGAGGCATGCTTGTAAACACATGTGTGTGTATGCATATTGTTTTAAATGATGGAAGACCTTATCTATTATTATATGTTGAAAGTGAGTGAAATACACAGACAGGGAAAGCTTATGGATACAAAACAAAGAAAGGCTAATTGAGAGAAAGCTTTAAAAGAGAAGGAATTGAAAGAGATATAGAATAGAACACACGTTTCTTAATTTGACAATTATATTTCTGGAAACATTGCTGTTCCACATTTCATAATCACAAAATTAATATTAGTTACATAACAAATTTATCAACTGAGAATTTTGCTACTCACAGAAAATATTTTCTTTCAAATGGTCAATGTGCAACAATCAAATATGATAGATTTGGTAAAATATAAATTTTCAGTGCTCTTAAAAATTCTATATTTGATTATAACTTTAAAAATATATTCTTTAAAAAGAATTTTACTTGTGGCTTAGAAATAATCAAAATTACAAACACAAAGGAAGACAGCAAGGGAGAAAAAGACTAAAGAATCATAAGACTAACAGAAAACTTAACAAAATAACAATAGTAAATTCTTACCTATCAAAAATAACTTTAAAGTTTTTATTTTTAATTATTATGGGTACCTAATAGTTGCATATATTTATACAGGCATACAATGAGTAATAATCAAGTCAGGATAATTTGGGTACCCATTCACCTCAAGCATTTATCATTTCTTTGTGTTAGAAACATTCCAATTCCACACTTTTTAGTTATTTTAAAGTATACCATAACTTGTTGACTGTAGTCATTTTGTTGTGCTATCAAATATTGTTCATTCTATCTAACTATATTTTTGCACCCATTGACTTTTCCCACTCCCCACCCCATTGCTACTTTTCCCAGCCACTAATAACCATCATTCTACTCTCTGTCTCCATGAGATCAATTGTTTTAATATTTAGCTCCCACATATGAGTTAGAACATGCGAGATTTGTCTTTCTTTGCTTGGCTTATTTCACTTAACATAATAAAAATAACTTAAAATGTAAATAGATTAAACTCCCCAATCAAAAAACATAGAGTGGATAAAAAAACAAAATACAATTCTATGCTGTCTACATTCACTCTATATTTAAGGGCATACATAGACTGAACGTGAAGGAATGGAAGAAAGTTACTCCATGAAATGGTAACCAAAAGAGAGGAGGGGTAGCTATACTTGTATCAGACAAAATAGTCTTTAAATCAAAAAATGCCACAAGAGACAAAAAAGGATGCTATATAATGA
This sequence comes from Lepilemur ruficaudatus, assembly GCA_963574885.1. NCBI lineage: Eukaryota > Metazoa > Chordata > Mammalia > Primates > Lepilemuridae > Lepilemur > Lepilemur ruficaudatus. The sequence continues at coordinate 13,890 of CAUYRT010044483.1, read as the reverse complement.
TAAAAAGGCAATATACCAGGAATATATAACAAAAATATATGCACCCTACATCGGAGCACCTAAATATTATATATAAAGCAAACATTGATGGAACTGAAGGGAGAAAGTGACAGCAAAACAATAATAGTAGGAGACTTCAATGCCCCACTTTCAGTAATGGATAGAACATCCAAACAGATGATCAATAAGGAATCAGAGGACTTGAGCAACACTATAGAACAAATGGATTTAACAGACATACATAGAATATTCCACCCAGCAGAAGCAGAACACATATTCTTCCCAAGTGCACATGGAACGTTCTCCAGAATAGATCGTGTGTTAGGTCACAAAAGAAGTCTTAACCAATTTAAGAAGACTGAAATCATGCTCAGTATCTTTACTGACCACAGTGCACTGAAACCAGAAATCAATAGCAGAAGGAAATAGTTTCTGTTTGCAGATGATATAATTTTATATGTAGAAGACACTAAAGACTCCAAAAAACCCTGTAAGAACTAATAAACAAATTCAGTAAAGTTATAGGATACAAAATCAACATTTGAAAATCAACTGGGTTTCTATACACTAACAACTACCTACCTGAAAGGGACATTAGGAAAATAATATCATTTATAATAGCATCAAAAATAATAAAGCCAGGAAAAAATTGAATCAAGGAGGTGAACAACATGTATACTAAAAATTTTAAGACCATGATAAAAGAAATTAAAGAAGACACAAATAAATTGAAAGACATCTTGTGTTAATGGACTGGCAAACTTAATATTGTTAAAATGTCCATTGTACACAAAGCAACCTACACATTCTATCAAAATTCCAGTGGAATTTTTTTACAGAAATAGAAAAAAACTATTATAAAATTTAAATGAAACCACTAAAGACCACAAATAACCAAATAAATCTTGAACAAAAGAACAAAGCTGGAGGCATCCCGCTTCCACATAAAGACGGACATTGAGACCAATGGAACAGAATAGAGAGCCCAGAAATAAAAGTTCATGGATATATGGTCAAATGATCTTCTACAAGACTGCCAAGAATACACAGTGGGGAAAGGATAGTCTCTGCAACAAATGGTGTTGGGGAAACTTGATGTCCACATGCAAAAAAAGATGACATTGGACCCTTATCTGACACCGTACACAAAAACCAACTCAAAATGGATTAAGGACTTAAATGCAAGATCTGAAATGTTGAAACTCTGAAAAGAAAACATAAAGAAAAGCTTCATGACTTTCATTTTGGCAATGATTTCACAAATATGACACTAAAAGCACAGGCAACAAAACCAAAAATAAACAAGTGGGAAGAAGTCAAACTAAAAAGTTGCTATACCAAAAAGGAAACAACAGAGTGAAAAAGGCAATCTATGGAACTGGGGGAAATAACTCTGACAAGAGTTTAGTGTACAGAATGTGAAATGAACTCTTACCAAAAACAAGAACAAAAAACCCTGATAGCCCGATCAAAAAATGGACTATGGACCTGAATAGACATTTCCTTAAAGAAGACATGCAAATAGGCAACAGAGAAATGAAAAAATGCTCAACGTTACTGGTCATCAGGGAGATGCAAATCAAAATCACAATGAGGTGTCAGCTGACACCTGTCAGGATGGCTGTTATCAAAGAAACAAAAGACAACAAGTGTTGGGGAGGACGTAGAGAAATTGGAACCCTGCATACTGTTGATGGCAAGGCAGAATTGTATAGCAGCTATGGAAAACAACATGGAGGTTCCTCAGAGACTTAAAAATATAACTACCATAGAATCCAGCAACCCCACTTCTGGGTGTTTGTCCAAAACAATTGAAATCAGGAGCTTGAAGAGCACTTCCATGTTCATTGCAGCACTATTCGAAATAGCCCAGATGTATAAACAACCTAAATGTCTATTGTCAGATGAATGGATAAAACCTACAAAAGAAAATTTTGCAACATATGCACACATGTAAGATGATCTTTGAAGACATTATGCTAAGTGAAATAAGCCAATCATACCAGGACGAATACTGCATGATTTCACTTATATGAGATACCTAAAATAGTCAAATTCATAGAATCAAAGAGTGGTTGCCAGTAGTGAGGGGGAGGTGCAAATGGGGAGTTACTAATCAATGGGAATAAATTTTCAGTTAGACAAGACGAGTAAGCTACAGAGATGTGCTTACAACATTGTATTTATAGTCAACAATAATACATTGTACATTTAAATATGTGTTAAGAGGGCAGATCTCATGTTAAGTGTTCTTACCACAGTAAAATTAAATTTTAAAAATATAGAAAAATTCATCTTAAATCTTGATGAGCTTCAAAAAAATCTGAAAACTATTCTTTGAATCTTTTTTTCCCTAGCCTCTTTCTTACTTGGCACCAGTGTAGCTGCTAAATGCTTCATTTATACTCATTTTTTATACAAATGAGTCAGAAGTCATTTAGAGCAACCCAGGTAGGTCTGATGAATGAGGCTGCAGATACACAGTAAAATTAATGAGGCCAAAAGGTTTGAGAGTTAGAACAAAATGTTTGGGTTCTTTTGTGAAATGCACTACTCTTGGGAATTAATCTATCTGATTATATATAGATAGGTGCAGCTTTAAAACTGAATCCATGTTAATCTCCTGACACAGCTGTTGCAAATTAAAATACATTCACTTCATAATCTTCACCTGTAGCAATGCCACTCTTTAGGGCTCACCCATGTGTACGAGACCGCCATAAAAATGGTGCCAAAACTGAAATGAACTCTATCATGTAGTCCGAACAAATGAATAAAGGAAAGTGAAACCAGACACAGAGTTGAAAGATTATTCCCAGGGCTAGCAAAATTAAAAATATTTGATTTTCTGTAGAATAGCAAAAGGATTGCTTAGCAATATGCACTTAAGATTGCCTAGCCAGCTAAGAAATAGTTCTCTGATTCTTAGCTTAATTTCTAGAATTAATTTTAAAAATTAAAAGGCATTCAAAATTAATCAAAAATTTCAAAATAATGAGTAAACAAATGAGAAATAATGAGAAGAACAAATGAGAAAAATACTATATGATAGATGTGGAATAACTTTCAAAATGAATGTACATTTAAAGTTATAATCACCTAATAAATATATTCTTAATGCACTTATTTTTAAACAATTTACTTTAAAAATGATTAACACTTTCCTATTTCCTTTCAGATCCAAAATACATAGAAATAATTTATAGTTTATGAAAATCTAAAGTCAAAAATAGCTGAATATGCATGTGTGTTTTATATAATTAGAGTGAATGTTGTCAATTATTTTTTTGAAAGATGGTAGGCAAAATAATTCATTGCATCCTCTACCTTCTCTCTGCCTGGCTTGTCCATCAGGCAAGAATGAAGACTTTGGATGGAATGTTTAAAGACATGATAATGAAGGACATTTAACTTGTAACATATTTAAATCTATTTAACAAATGGACTGCTTCTAGAAGGACTGCTTTCATTTCGGGTATTCTGGCACTTTCAACACTTTTTAAAACGTACAGCTTTAGAATAAGAGCTATACTTTGTTCATAAAAACCAATACTTATGTTGGGGTTACTATTATATATAGCTGAAAACAATAATTACAATGTAATACTGGCCCTGCCAATAGAGAGATCATCAGTTTAAAAGGCATGTTTGACCCGTGTGTGTTCTTGTCTCTGACAGCATTCATTTGCGTTTGTTTATCTTAGAGTAAAATTAATGTTGTCAATTCATCTCCTAAACTAAGATGTATCTAAGAAATACATCTTCTTCAGGGTTGAGTAATATCACTGTCTTGCATTTTACAGAGTCCTTATTTTAATATCTAAAACAAATCTAATGAAAAATAATGTTAAGTATTACTTTAAGCACAAAGTATATTGTACAACATAAACTTTATAGCACAGAAGGGGACCTTGAATTCCTAGGCAAAATTTACTGCCTAGAATTGGGGTTGCCCATTGTTTGTGCTTAACACAATGTTAAAACATTATACCAAAAAGGGCACGCTGTTCTGTTTTTATGTGGCTTTCTTCTCTGATTAAGAACTTTGCCTACAGTGGATCTCCTCAAAGGGGTCTTCCTCACTCAAAATTTGAGGGTGGCCCCTTTCCCCTGACATCTCCTTTCTCATTCTCTGTGTCAGCACCCTCTTCCCTCTTGGTTTCCTTTCACTCAGATGACCATTTTTGATTATTTTAATTCTTAGTTCACTTTTAGCTTGAACCTTCCTCTCTATTGTAAGCTCCATTAAGTAGAGGCTGTATACGTTTTTAAACATACCAATAAATTCTTAGAGGATAGCACAGGTGCCTGACGCACAGTTGCACAATATTTGCAGATACGTCAGCCATTTCAGTAAACATGCAATAAATACGTTCCTAACAATAATCTATAAGAAATTTGTAAATGTTAGAAAAAATAAATAGCTTTGTTCTTCTTTTAAAAATAAATCATTGAAAACAACAATTTTTTTCTGTTTTATTGGAATGTAGAATAAAATTGAGATAGATGTTCTTGTATATGTCATCATACAAGTACAGATTCTTAAGTTTCTATAACGAACAGTTGTGTTGATGGTACCTTTCCTTTCACCCTAATCAGTCTATAATATAATTTTTCATGAGTATTCTTATTATCAGTGTCATAGAAGTATTTGGCATTAACCAAGAAGAACATCTGAAATAAATCACTGTACTACTGCTGACCTCTCAGCTTATGGTTCTCTTTGGAGAACTGCAAATTGCTTGGAAATGCAGTGTGCCCATAGCTTATTCTTCCTTTATCAAGTACTACAAATGTGTATAGAGAAAAAGGGAACCTGAAATAACTTCCTTATAATCTGGTAATATGAAAATGATTCTTTATAGTTGATAAATTAAAATACCATTATAATCTCAAAGCATGCTTCTATTTTATGCACCCACATGTAAGACATGAAAGAAATATCAGCTCGGCTCTTTAAGATTGTGCATACAAAACTTACATGACTATTGCACTTTGTTTTCCTTTATTATTTTTTTTGTTTTGTTTTCCTTTTTTTAAACAGTTGTTTTGTGTTATTTATTTGAAGAAATTCAGTAGGCATTGATTAAATTGTAGCCTCTGTTAGACCTTGGAAAATTCCATGTATGACATCTTATATGGACATTATGGCATTTAGACAATGTTGTTCCCTTTTCATTAGAGTTTGTTGCTAAATATGCTAAAACTAGCCACATTTGTTCATCCGGAATTTTTTTTTAAGGTCCTTTTGAGGCATGAAAGGTAAAAGCCCCACTAATGGAAAATGTTAACATATTGAACTCTTGTAGTTTGACTATAGAAGATAACATTGTAGTCATCATCATCATCTCTGTTACCATAGCTAATATTTATTGAGCTTATATAAATGCTTTATATTTATTATTTCATTTACAACTGGAATCATGATAAAATATTTTTATCACCATCACCCCCATTTTGGAAATAAGAAAACCAAAGTTAGAGAGGGAACTTGTTGAAAGTCATCCATCTATGAAGTGACAGAGTCAAGATTTTAAATAATCTGCGATCAAAATTCCATAACCTGAAATGGAATGTTCCTGTCTAGCCATCTGTCTGTCTGTTTCCTGGGCAGCCCTGTGGCTATGCTAACCATCATTTGCCCACCCAGGAGTCTTCCAGTCAGACAGCAAGCCTTCTGCCCCCGGGGACATGCCCCTCACGGCTTTTACAGGCTAAGATGGATTGTCAAAACCTTGCAGACTGCGAGTACCTTTCAGATAATTGGGCTTTATAAAATAAATTAAGTGTAAAAGGTGAATTTGGACACTTTTATTTATTGCATAATGCTATAAAACTGGAGATGTGGGCTATTCAAATGCTCTAAATTCTGGTATCTTTGAATTATGGAAACCATTGTAGAATTTTATCCTAAAATATTCAGTCCAATCTAGTATTGTCATAGGCTTAATGCCAAACATTTTAGTACACAGAGTAGATTAATAAAACCCATCTCTGACATCATTTTTCTAACATGTTTCGATAGCTGAAGTTTTTATTTTAGTTTTATTGGCTTCCTTTCTTCATAGACTCATTTCCATTATTCTTTGGAGATTTGCCTATTGTAAATTAAACTTGAACTCTGAGTAACTGATAATTGTAGAGGTGACAGTTTCCAGTAACTGGGTTCTGCTGGGAAACAAATTCCTATGGCTTTTTAAAATAGGTTGACCCTGTGGCTTCGGAAAAACTCTTAATTGAAGACAAGTATTTTGGTCTTCAACAAACAAAATAAAAAACAGATTAGCAGAAGTCAGAACTGTAGCATAAAGCTACAAATCAGTGGTTTATTATAAGGAACAAATCAGTAATACTTTTTAAAAAAGCAAATTGGCTATTAATTAAAAGTTTTCGTGAATGAAGTAAGCCAGGCTGGTGATATCAACTTTGAATTATTAGAATTATAACATTCTGGTCAGAGAAAACTTAGTTTTTGAAAGAACTGAAAGTAAAATTATATAAATTTACAACTAATAATAAAGACTAACTTTTAAGTTTAACTTTAATAAGTCTGCTTCCCAAATTACTACTGCATTTATGAATATGTTTATATAACTAAGTATAAATCAAGAATTATAAGAATTTGTTTTTATTTTTGGAATAATACATTACATAAGTGATGTGTGTATTAAGTAGAGTTTATTCTGCCTAAAATATTTTGTTTAACTGCAGTGAGCATGTCTGTATAATATTAAATTGAAAGATTAGGAATTTACCATGATGTTATTAACAGTATAAGGAAACAGTGCAAATAGCAAAATAGAAGACAACTATTAGCTGACTTTTGGCTCTGCTCTCCCCGCATATTGTAATGAATTGATTTCTATGTCAATGACACCAAAGCTTGTCTTAGATCCCTCTGGTAAGAAGTAAAGACCACTCATTTGTCTATTTACTTGTTTTTCATTTAATATTTATTTTCATTTATGAGTAAGGCACTATAATAGATGCTAAGTTGTGCAATCAGGGAACTTTGTAAACCCAATGCAATGTTTATTCTATGCTAGCTTCCCACATTCTATCTGTTGAAGACTTGGGCTCCAGCATTATGAAAAATATTTGTCAAAGCCATCTATGATTGTATATGTCTCATATGTGACTCTATGATGAAAATTTCATAGAAGCAAACATTTTGATATAAAGACCTATCTAAAATCATACACATTAGTTGAGAAGTATTTAGCTAATTTTCTAGGAAGATTTTACTCAGAATAGAAAATTTCTAGTGTGTATTTGTTATATGAATCTAGCAAGATTATAAATGTACTACTGGGCATGAGTGAAGGAATTTTTCTTCCACAAAAATTGAATTTGTTTGATGTAAGCATGCTCTAATGTAACTAATTTGCTTAAGTGAGAATTTAGATGAAATATTTAGCTTGTGTGACTTCCAAATAAATATTTCAAGTTAGTTTGCATGTCATTTTATTTGTTTTTATGTAAGACCATGCAAATACACTAATAAGAAAAGAACTCTACAAATATACATCTTTCAGAATGTAATTTATCTTAAATTTTAAATTGTCCATATTTCAAGGAATCACTTTATTTTTCCATTTCTTCAAAACTATGGCTAAACAAGAACTGTAAGTTTAAAGAAGTGAAAAATAAGAAGAGGAGACAGCAATCATCTCTGTGGATTTTGGAATCTGGGATTTTAGTTCATTGACTATTCCACAGGGTGGCAGTAATATAGTATAGAATAGAAGGCATGAAGCCACCTACGTTTCCAAATGGGAAGTTAGTGTACACAAAGATTCTTTTAAACTTCACCAATTAATTACGTATATGCACTATAAAATGTATAATGCAAGCGTTTATGAAATCAATGAAGGTAACATTCTTATTACATAATTAGCCAAAATGTGTAAAGCAAAGACAAGGTCAGCAGTGTATGACGTTGGAATGACACATTTTTATATTGACTTTTCATTGTCATATAAAGAAAGAAGGTATTACCATAGATGCTTAGTTTTGAGTGACCTATATTAAACATTTTCTCCTCCAAATACATATTTATAAAATCATTTCAGAAAGTTCTAAGATAATCTAAATAACCTATAAAATTATTAACTACCTATGTGCACGTGTGTATGCATGTGGACACATGCAAGAGAAGAATCAGCATCTTAGATTTTGTAAATATTGTAATGGTAAGGCAGTTGCATAGAGTATAAAAAGAAGGTTGCATTTGTAATTTTTAAGATTTTAATAACCACTGGGAAGAAAATTTCGAAAAAAATAGTGTCTTTAAAAATCTCTACAGTAAGGCTAATGAAAATTGTGAAAAGGGGTGCAAATTAAACATTTAGAGTATGAGAATGATTCAATCAGGTTATGCAGCTTACATTTCAGAAGCCAAGGGCATAGGTGAGAAAAAGAACAAAGGGAGGTAAAAAATGTATAGCATGTCTAATAAATTATAATTAAATGTGACAGACAGAGTGTACACTTCCACGATCAGCCCTGATCCCAAATTCTTTAATTTTGACAACCTCTGAGGGCTCCACATAGGCAAACATGTGGGAATTAGGTGAAACTTTTGTAGTAAAACAAATAAAGCAACAAGCTTATTTTACTGTTTTCTTTTCTTTTTTGCTAAGTGTTTAGTTGGGCTATTTCCATAACTAAGTCAAAATAATCATACAGTGTGGGTCTCAGTGTAGCATTAGAAATGCTTGCCTTCCGGAGACAGAGATATAACAACTCATTTAGTTGTATTCATTGATTTCTTTTTACCGAGAGGTATTTCATGAAAAATATTTTACTAGAACACTGCTGTGGTAACAGGAACTTCTAGACAAAGCTGTGCCTTAATTCGAAAATTTGAGGCATATGCTCAAATGCTAGTTATGAGGAAGATCCCCAAGTGCTTTCTAAAGCATCTGGATTTCTTTCCTGACCTGAAATCACGTGACGATTGTTTAAGGTATGGCAGTTAAATTGAATTATCAGTTAGGGTGGTCAACCTGCTTATAAAAATATTTCCATTTAGAAATAAGCTTGGCTATAATGCAGGCTTAACCTAGACTGAAATATATAGACAGACCCAAAAATGACCCAATTGAAAAAGAAAATGAAACCATTGCATTTTGAGTGGGAATTCCTGGAGATAGACATAGATAGATTGAGAGAAAGAGGGAGGGAGGGCGAGAGAGAGAGAGGAAAAACCATTTCTACCATTAACTTGGAACCAGTCATTTATCCTTACAATTTGAAGTGTTTAAAACTCAAATATGGCCTCTCACATAACTAGCTGAGGCAAACTTGGAAAACTTAAAGGTGGCTCATGTAAAACCTCACAAGTGAAATAGCAACATCCCCTGATGTATATTTTGGAGTCAGAGATTGTTATGATATGTGTGACTAGAACCAATGAAAAAACACAGAACAGAGGTGAAATCTCTTTTGAGATCTGTGCTCTGGAATCATGTACAAAAAGTTAAAAAGAAAATAATTATAAAAATGTCAATTCAAGGCTCGGTGTAGTGACTCACGCCTATAATCCTAGCACTCTGGGAGGCTGAGGTGGGAGGATCGCGTGAGGTTAGGAGTTGGAGACCAGCCTGAGCAAAAGTGAGACCCCATCTCTACTAAAAGTAGGAAAAAAAAAATTAGCTGGGCATGGTGGTGCATGCCATAGTCCCAGCTACTTGGGAGGCTGACCTGGAGTATCTCTTGAGCCCAGGAGTTTGAGGTGGCAGTGAGCTATGATGGTGCCACTGTTCTACCCAGGGTGACAGAATGAGACCCTGTCTCAAAAAAAAAAAAAGAAAAAAGTCAATTCAAATAGTCAATCAACATGAATTAGGGAAAAACTCTTAACACAGCTCAAACAGGAATTTGAACTTACAGCTAAGTGATTTTCTGCATGTATTTAGAAATAGGTACAATGTTGAACTTCAAATATTAATTTACTTAGATTACTAAATTAGTAAAAATCAATATATGTAAAATAGCTATTTTATTATTTGTTGACATCATTGAATTTATCTTCTATCCTTTTATACTATTAACTTCAATGGCTTTCAGTAAATATTTGAATTATTACAATTTTAAAACTTTCAAATGAATTTTAAAAGATTTGCATACTTTATATCACATTAGAAACAGTCAATATTTTGATTCTCTTTAAAAATCTAGGAGCTTAGAATATCTATTTATATGTGCCAGCCATCTTTTATAGAAAATAAGTGATATACTAACATCATAATCGTATGTATACATCCTAAATACTTCCATGGTGTGAAAGCAGCAAACCCATCACAAAGTTTAATTGCCCTAAGCAACTAAAGGTATAACTACCTTTCTGTATACATTTTCATCACCACCTACCTATGGAGTAGGGAAATATATTTTTGTTTGCAGTGACTAGATATGTAAGTATGTTTTAACCAGATGAGACAGGTAAAGTTAGTTTGGATGCATTTTCTACTAATGAAACCTCAGTCATGCTCTTGCCTGAGGATTAGGACACCCAAGTACTAATTAAATTTGGTAACTGGTATCTGTATTTAGGTTATGTGGTTTCCCTCTAATGCCTTTCTGATTCTTTACTGGCCTAATTTTTCTTGTCATATTAACCAACTGAAAAACATGCTTTTTTAAAAAAACTTTAGCTATTATGACTGGCCATTCCTTTAATTTATTAGCCTAAACAGGTACTTGTTTTTCCATTCATCCAGGTACGTGTATTCACGTTTTCAGTTGGTCAACATAATTATGACAGAGGACCTATTCAGTGGATGGCCTGTGAAAATAAAGGTAACAGATCTGTTTTCTTGACCACATTTTATTAGAAGAAAAAAATATTCTGGTAGTTGTTTTTAGGTCTACATATTATCATTTAAAATAATCTAAAATTGTATCTTGTGCAAGAATTAGGCAAGAATAAGATTGAGAACATGTTTCTATAGAGAAAACACACAACAAAGTTTTATGTTATCATTACATAATATAAAAATTCAAGCATCTGATCATATTGTACATTCATAAAAGGATATATGGGACAGAGTGATACTTAATAATACATATCAGATAGGAAAAATTAGGAATAAAAGAATCTGAATTTTGTAAAACTTAGTTATAAGAGTATGACATGTATATTTTTCTCTGGGTAGGTAAATTATTGTTTTATGGAAAATATACACAGTTAGATAATTCAAATCTTGTGTAGTGAGCTCATTTTTCCTTTGTACTTAGAAAAAATGATGTTACTTGGAAAAAATTTATATCATTTGAAAGGTGAACTATGACACTATGGCAATAAAAAGAACCTGAATTTATTCTGGAAGTTATATGTAGGCAAAAATTTTGTAAAAATATAATAATTATTAGATACTTATCCATCATACATGTTTAATAATTTCGCTAATGAAAAATAGATTTTAATGATGCCAAGTTCCCTCTTGCTTTGTAGAAGAATAGCATTTCTTTCATGCTGTCTAAGAAATGTAGTGAAATTTCTCACAAAGCCCGTGCATTTGTTGTGAAGATCCATTAATCATACATTTTCTTAATTTATCATTTGTATTGATATTTTGGTATTTGCTTAATTTAGAAGTGAAATAATACCTTTTTCAAAATAAATACTTCTTATTAACAGAATCAGATATACCTGATTTACAAAAGAAAATAATGTTATATCCCTTTATTATAATTTAATATTTACATATTTAATATGTATATGTATTTCAGGTTATTATTATGAAATTCCTTCTATTGGAGCAATAAGAATCAATACTCAGGTATGGTTATTTAAAACTTATTTAACTTGTTTTTTCAAAGAATAACATATTTCTTTTCTGGTTTAAATATGACCGATATGGAGAAAATAGGTAAAAGTTAAAAGAATCCATAATATTACATTTATATTAAAATGCTGCGTATCATGGTAATGCATTGGTTTTATTTTATTAATATTTCAAGTGTTTTAAACATCCAAAGCTCATATTAAAAAAAAAAGTAAATATGAGCATGATGTTATTCTCAGACGTTAAAAGCATCATAGAAAATGAATAAAATTAAATTTATCAACAGTCTCATCTTATGTAATTTGAACTTTATTCTATTGCATATAATTTAAAGGAGTTTCTTCAGATTGTAGGTACCACAAGGAAAATTAAACAATAATTATTCTGGACAAATTATACAGGGACCTAGTTGGAACTTAAGTACTTAGCAAGTAACCACTGTGTATCTATTTATCTGTTTAAAATAAAGTTACAATGAGGAGATGATTTTTGTAACATCATTCTGTTGAAAACAAGCCTGTTAAGTAACGTTTTGAAGGAATAAATTAAATATATATTATTTGTAACTATTTATAAATTACTATTAAAATCATTGCTCAATTTAAAACATAGCTAAGGATCTATAAAATAGACTTAAGTCAAAATGTAGCGTAAATAACATTGCATTTGTGGAATGAATACTGAATACATTGAATGTTGAAATGAAACAGCAGCTGCATTTGTATCTGATGTCTGGATTTGGCACAGTATTTCATTTATTTTTTGATGTGTTTAAATGTAGTTTTGAATTTCAGCCAATCTGTGATATGAAAGCAAGTATGTGGCTGCTTTATTATTTCAAATTTGTGCAATTCCGTGCAGTAAATCACAGAGCCTTAAATAGTTTAGGGTAACGTGAAACAATTCACAAGGAACGTATTTCACTTATCATTGGCTGTAACTGAGAAAAACAATGTTTTGATTGTTACTCGAAAAAACCAGGGTAGATGTATTGTATAAATAATATAAGTCAAATATTGTTGATTCAAAATATGTAGATATACCACTTATGGAGTACTCACAGTAGGAATTAAATGACTGTATACTCACTCTCAATAATTTTGATTCCATATTCATTTTTAACTCTAGAGTATGTTTTCCTCTTTGGAGATTTGTTTTTTTCAACACAGCATTCCTAGTTTTAACCACAATTTTTTTCCATAAATAGGAATATTTGGATGTTTTGGGAAGACCAATGGTTTTAGCAGGAGACAAAGCTAAGCAAGTCCAGTGGACAAATGTGTACCTCGATGCACTGGTAAGCGGTTGAGCTGTTCAACCCAAGACTGTCATGTCAAAAGCAAACAGCTAACCTTTTCTTTCTAGATGACACTTCTTTTTTTTCATCATTAAACCCTTTCTAAAATTCCTTCTGTCACAAGCTTCTTTACTAGAATTTAGATAATTTACATAAAAATTTAGATTTGTAAGCATATAGTAGAGGACCACAAATGTAAAGTAGTAGTATTTTTATTTTCTACTTGATCCATTGAAAATGTAGAATTTCTAACGTAGAATATTGAATTTATGGACATTTCCATGACTTTGAATTTTTAATTTAAAAAACAATGCTGAAGGCCGGGCGCAGTGGCTCACGCCTGTAATCCTCGCATTCTGGGAGGCCGAGGCGGGTGGATCGCTCAAGGTCAGGAGTTCGAAACCAGCCTGAGCAAGAGTGAGACCTCGTCTCTACTATAAATAGAAAGAAATTAATTGGCCAACTAAAGATATATACAGAAAAAATGAGCCGGACATGGTGGCGCATGCCTGTAGTCCCAGCTACTCGGGAGGCTGAGGCAGAAGGATTGCTTGAGCCCAGGAGTTTGAAGTTGCTGTGAGCTAGGCTGACGCCACGGCACTCACTCTAGCCCGGGCAACAGAGTGAGACTCTGACTAAAAAAAAAAAAAAAAAAAAAAAAGAGTTGTAGGAACTGAATTTTGAGCCACAGATCAGCCTCAGTTGGAGGTGAATTCCTTTCCACTCCTCACATTCTCTCAGGCAGCTGATGGCTAATCTCTCAGAGGGGTTGGCAACTTGGAGATCTCACGCCAGCCCTTC
>CAUYRT010044481.1:0-31992 GCA_963574885.1 Lepilemur ruficaudatus | reverse complement strand
CTTCTGCCTCTGCCTCCCAAGTAGCCGGGACTACAGGCCTGCGCCACCATGCCCGGCTAATTTTTTACATATATTTTTAGTTGGCCAATTAATTTCTTTCTATTTATAGTAGAGACAGGGTCTCGCTCTTGCTCAGGCTGGTCTCGAACTCCTGACCTTGAACAATCCACCCGCCTCGGCCTCCCAGAGTGCTAGGATTACAGGCGTGAGCCACTGCGCCCGGCCATCTCAGGGAATTTTTTGAGGCATGATGACAGGATTCAAAAATTTATCTAGAAAAACGGTTGAAAATGTCAATGAAAATTAATGAAATAATTTTTTAAAAACTTTTTCATCTAGCCAGAGGCAGTGGGGTCTACCTGTAGTACTGGTTATGAGGGAGACTGAGGCAGGAGAATCATTTGAGCCCAGGAGTTTGAGGCCAGCCTGGGCAACATAGGAAAACCATGTCCCTAAAAAAAATTTTTTTTAAGTAAAAACTTGTAAGCTTAGAGTGATTCTACTGAAAACCATTACCTTTTGTGGTGATAAATCTTTTCTGAAGTTTGGCAAGTCCTTAAGTTTTACTAAAACTTTTTCTTCTGGTAAATTTAAGGAAAATTAAACTCATTTTTTTGTTGTTCAATGAAAAACTATAGTATCCCATTTTTAGAAAACTATTTGATCTTCCATTTATCGAACAAGCATGTCTATGTCTACTATGTGCCACAGACACTGTTCTAGACGTGAGAACAAGCAATGAATGGGACAAATGTAAATCTTTGACCCATCTCTCTCCAGCCATCTACCCAACTATTTTATGTCTACTGTGCATTAATAGATGTGTTCAAATGGTAGGAATTAGGCTGGTGTGATGGCTCATGCTTGTAATCCTAACACTTTTGGAGGCTGAGGTGGGAAGATCACTTAAGCCAAGGAGTTTGAAACCAGCCTGGGCAACATAGCAAGACCCCATCTCTATAAAAAATTTAAAAATTAGCCAGTTGTGGCAGTACACGCCTGTAGTCCCAGCTACTTGGGAGGCTCAGGAACGAGGATCACTTGAGCCCAAGAGTTCTGCAGTGAGCTATGATGACTCCACTGTATTCTACCTTGGGTGACAGAGTGAGACCCTGTCTCTAAATTAAAAAAAAAAAAAAGAAGCATTTAGTTTGATTTGTTCTTTTCTATGTTACATTTCTCTGAACTACTTCATAGTTTAACTGTGAGATATGTCCTCTAGGAAGCAGATGTCCAGATGAAGATGGGGGTGGGGAATTTGGGAGATGTTGGTCAAAGGGTACAAAATTTTAGTAGTCATTGACCGGGAGCTGCCTGGGAAGAGAGTGGTGGCAGATCCTGAAGATGGGGCAGCGACAGTCAGTCAGTGCATTGCACTCCTCTCAACTGAAAGAGGAGCTCCTTCTCCAAGTGAGATTCCCGCAAGACCTCCATGTCTGCCATGGCAACTAAGTAAGATTTCTATTTCTAAAATCAGTTCCTTAAAAAAAAAAAAAAAGTTTTTTGTAACCAATATATATGAGGCAAAAGAACAGAAAATGGGTCTGCTTTATTTTCTGCTAAATTTAAGAGCTGTGAAAGAAAACACAAACTCAATTGTATAACATTTTTTTTTTTTGAGACAGAGTCTCACTTTGTTGCCCAGGCTAGAGTGAGTGCCGTGGCATCAGCCTAGCTCACACCAATCTCAGACTCCTGGGCTCAAGCAATCCTACTGCCTCAGCCTCCCGAGTAGCTGGGACTACAGGCATGCGCCACCATGCCCGGCTAAGTTTTTCTATATATTTTTAGTTGGCCAATGAATTTCTTTCTATTTTTAGTAGAGATGGGGTCTCGCTCTTGCTCAGGCTGGTTTCAAACTCCTGACCTTGAGCAATCCTCCCACCTTGGCCTCCCAGAGTGCTAGGATTACAGGCATGAGCCACCGCACCCAGCCTCAATTGTATAGTTTTATAAAGTCTGTATCTACAAAAGAGCAAAACTAAGAGCAAGCAATCAGCTGGAGAAAACATTTGAAATAAATATGACAGGCAAATTAACAGTCTTTAGCTATAGAGAGAATTCATATTAGCTGATTTAAAAAAAATGTTGGGGGCCCAATAAGGAAATAGGTAAAAAATACTATTAGAAAATTCAGGGCCGGGCGTGGTGATTCACACCTGTAATCCTAGCACTCTGGGAGGCCGAGGTGGGTGGATAGCCCAAGGTCAGGAATTCGAAACCAGCCTGACCAAGAGCGAGACCCCATCTCTATTAAAAATAAAAAGAAATTAATTGGCCAACTAAAAATATATAGAAAAAATTAGCCGGGCATGGTGGCGCATGCCTGTAATTCCAGCTACTCGGGAGGCTGAAGCAGGAGGATTGCTTGAGCCCAGGACTTTGAGGTTGCTGTGAGCTAAGCAGATGCCATGGCACTCTAACCTAGGCAACAGAGCCAGACTGTGTCTCAAAAAAAGAAAAGAAAAGAAAAGAAAATTCACCAAAAAAAAAAAGAAAATATAAAACAAATAGAACTGGAATTTTCAAGCACACCAGTAATTAAAAATAAATAATTTTAAATAACTATTTTTTTTTTGAAATTAGGGTTCTCACACATTGCCTACACTGGTCTCGAACTTCCAGTCTCAAGCAATGCTGCGGTTTCAGCCTCCCAAGTAGCTGTGATTACAGGCGAGAGCCACCGAGACTAGCCAAACGATATTTTTTTAACCTAAGAAATTAACAAAGGTTTTTAAAAATTGTAACACTCAATATTTACAAGGGTATGATGAAATAAATTATTCTTATACATTTCTGGAGATGGTGTAAATTGCTGATGATTTTGGACCTATTATTTTTCCTTAAAAAATATATCCTGAGAAGATAAAAGTAGAAAAAGCTTGAGGCACAAAGATGCTATTTTAGTCAGGACTCTTGATTATGAGAAATTCAGTAGCTTAAGCCAAAAAGGGGAAATTACGTATTCACATAAACAAACCATGGAAAAGTGGGGTTTGGAGCAAGCCTCAGTGTAGACTGGATGCAGGAACTCCAGGGTATCAATTCATTCCGTCTTCCTCTCCCTTTCTCTCTCTCTCTCTCTCTCTCTCTCTCTCTCTCTCTCTCTCTCTCTCTCACACACACACACACACACACACACACACCAATTTCCTCACTATCTGAGGTGTGTCTGCTTTGTTCTCTCAGCTCCAGGGAAAAACAAAAGCAGTGGTGCACGTTCATTATTAGGTATTGAAAGATTGTCTTTCCAGACGATAATCAAAGTGTTTAAAAGGAATTCATAAATAATCTCTCCACACGATAGAGAATAAGGCAGCCACTATCTTTGAGGTCACACATCCTTACAAAGGGAATGAGACTGCTCTCTCCTCAGCCCGGGTCACAAGCCCATCCATCCCTGAAGCAGCCATCACGGCCAGCTTTCCCTTGTTTAGTCGTGCTTGAATCTGTCCCCTCCTTTAGTAATCCCCACCTGCCACAGTCCTATTTCAACTCCTCATGCTGCATTTTCTCCCCTGGACCATCTACATTGGCTCCTCATCCTCACAGGTCTTACAATTTCCATAACAACCACCCCGACACAGCTCCACATGCTACACACATCCGCATGAATCTATCCTGCTCACTGTGACCAGTGTTATTAGTTTTTTTTTCCCTAAAATACAAATCCGATTGGGTCACTGCTTTGCATCAAATTTTCACTGGCTCTCCATTGCCTTAGGGACAAAGTCCATATTCTTTGGCTAAGCCTGTGAGGCAGCACACTCCCATCCGGCGTTCTTCTCTCTGCCCTCCTTGACATAGGCAGTCCCGGCAGACAGGCTGCCGTTTCCCAAGCAGTCTGTGTTCTTGCACATGCGTGTTTTTCGTGCCACTGCTGAGGCAACCGGTTCTGGGCAGACTGCGACCCACTCTGAGCACGGACAACCTGAGGCCGCCTTGTCTCTGATCCACACCAGCAGCCTCTTGCCTTGTGCCTGTGGCTTCTCTGACCCCCACAGGATGGGATGTCCGTGAGAACCTGCTAAACTCTCAAGTGGGCACCAGTCAAAAGCCCAGGACAATTAAAGCCCGTGGGGCCACCCTTGACCAATGTATAATCCAAGCTAATGGATAAATGCTTTTCCCCTTTTGTTCCCTGAGCAGATGGTTTTGAGACACACTTTGTAAAGCTCCTCAGAAGGTCCCACAGGATTGAGCACCAGTCACCTGTACCGGTGCCAGTCTCGGTGGCCAAATCCATATATTGGCTTCTCCTTCTCCATCTCACTTCCTCTAGGATTTCATCCCCAAATGATCTACCTGGACTGAATCTCCGCCTCAGGATCTGCTGTGGAGAGAACCCAGGCTAAGACGCCAAGCTATATCCAGGCCAAAGACTTCCTGGAAGGTCATAATCTGACCACATCAGGAATGAAGACCTAAAGCCAGAGGAAAGTAGAAAGATTATTTAATGAGGAAGCAACCGCCTTATTCCAATACTTAACTCTAACTCAGATAGTACTGGGGACCCAAGAAGCCTACTCTCAGAGAGTTTTGCATTCAGAGAAAGAGTCCAGCAAGCCAACTAACTCAAACCTATTAAAATCATTACTATCTTCTCTCATGAAAAGCATCAAGGGTAGGGAAAGCATATTTTTAATTCAAAACAAAACAGTATTTTGAAACATATCCTCTCTCACCTCTACCATTTCCAATATCCTCCACATAGAAAAGAACCACCCCCCCAATTCATATTCTCTTTTTTACCTCCAACTCTCAGTTATAAAACTCCTTAGGAAAAACCAAACTCCTCATATCTCTGGACTTTCCTTCCTGTTCCTCTTTTTATTCTCCTTCTTTCTTCACTCTCGTGAGTAAATCTTGGTCTTTTCCTGTGAAAATACCCCATCCTTTCTCTTCCTCTATGTTCTGTTTCCCATTCTTTTCCCAATTTTGCATCACAAAAGGTCAGAAAGCAACGTGGCAAAGACAGAATCGCCTCAGCTCTCAGGGGAAAAGAAAAGATGGGGGATGCTAAACTCAGAATCCCCTTTAGTGGGCAGAAGAGAATTGTATGTGCCAGGAACACTCAACTTTAACCCTTTGGTTCCTGGTCCACACATACCTTCAGTAGCACCCTGGGAAGCATTTGGTGAGCAAAACACACAGGCAAGTGTGTGTCAGGGTTCCTCATTCCTCTACAAGGAAAAGAATAAGAGCTAAGTGAACAGACTTTACAGATTAAAGTTAACCCAGGAATCCTCATAGTCCACGCGGAATACATCCACCTATACCTCTGGAGTATGTCACATAATACTTTTAATATTTGTTAAATCCCTTAACATAACTTTGTGAGTCAGAAATTGGTAGTTTAGATATTCCCAGAAATGCAGGGAGGGGACTATGTTATGGAGCAATATTCCATGACACTGCATGGTGGGCAGGGGGAATTAATAGAGGATTTCTCAGATCCCAGTGCTCCCAACACTGGAAATTAAATTATAATCACATGTTATTTGGTGAGGCTGAACTCAGGGCCATGAGAGCTGATGACATCATGGATCTACAGTTGCCAGATACTTTCAACTCCTCTGCAGGGCTTCATCTGTCACATGAATGGGATGGGCGTGTTCCCAGGTCAAGATGGATGCTATTCAGGAGAGAAATTCCAGTGTCTGTCTCTGCTGTGGTTTGGATGTGATTTGTTGTCCCCACCAAAACTCACATGGAAATTTGATCCCCAATGTAGCAGCATTGGGCAGTGCTGGGAAGTGGGGCCTAGTGAAGGTATTTGGGTTCCTCATAAATGGCTTAATGCTGTTCTCACCGTACTCACAGTAGTAAGTTCTTGAGAGCTGGATTAATTCCTGCAGGAATGGATTTGTTCCTGCAAGAGCAGGTTGTTACAAAGTGAGCTTCCTCCTCCTGCATGGCCTTTTTTGCATGTGTCCACTTCCTCTTTGACTTTCTCCTATGTTGTGATGCAGCATGAAAGCTCTCACCAGAAGCCAGCACCTATCTCTTGAGCCATTGTGGTATAAAAAGGGAGTAAAAGAAAAATAATAAATTTTTGTTTTCAAAAATTTAATAAAATTTAATAAAAATTTAATAAAAAAAGAACTTCTCAGCCCACAGAACCATGAACTAAATAAACCTCTTCTCTCTATAAACTACCCAGTCTCAGGTATTTTTTTATAGCAACATGAAAGGGACTAAGATCATCACCCTAGCTCTCCCTTTTTCAAAGCTAAACAAATCTCCTTCTACCTGGCTCTTTTTTTGGATAGGTTAATATCCTCAGTCAAGCTAGGCCCCAGTGTGGGATGGGAGTGGACAGGAGAGGTGTGGTTTGGGCATCTGCAATGACCTGAATGTTTGTGCCCCACCCCCTCAAATTCATATGTTGAAATGTTAACATCCAACATGACAGTGTCGGGAAATGGGGACCTCATGAACAAGATTAGTACCCTTGTTAAGAAGACTCTAGAAAATTCTCAGGCTCTCTTTCTGCCAGGTAACAATACAATCCAAAAACTATAGTCTGCATCCCAGAAGAGGGCTCTCACAGAACCCAAACATACTGGCACTCTGATCTCAGACTTCCAGCCTCCAAAACTCTGAGAAGGAAATTTCTGTTCTGTATAAGGTACCCAGTGTATGGTACTTTGTTACTACAGCCCAAACTGATTAACACATCTCTTCCCCAAAGGGCCTCCAATGTAGGAGAGGCCAAGAGAGATGTAGTGCAGTTGAAGGAAGACATGCACTGTACACCTTTACGCTTGAACCCCAAAACCAGCCCATACTGCCTGAGTATACTATTAAAGAACAATTTAATAAATCCTATAATAATCTTGTGAATAGCACAATTATTAATATATTATACTACATGTTGTATGTGTTGAAGTGTTAACTGCCTTGATGTAAACATTTAAAATAGAACAATTTTTCTCGTCTGTTTTGCATGTCTTTTTTTCTTTTAATAAGTGGGAATAACTTAGAGCTCTTAAATTCTGAGCGGTCCCCGATCAAGTAGCTTGTGTTTGAACATTATGTCTCTAGAAATAGACTTTGTAGATCTCTACGCGATTCCATTGTATGTTAACTAATTAGCAAATGAGAGAAAATTGAACAATTCTTACCTGAGTGCCTACTCTTTATAAGGCACTGAACAAAAGTGAAAAAATAATAGACACAGTTCCTGTCCTCAGGGAATTTCTATTCCAGAGCAGGAGATGGACACTAATCATTGAATCATATAACTAATCTAAAATTATAATCATGATAAGTTGTAACAGGGAAATTTGACCTCCTTTTCAGGGAACCAGGAGAGGTATTCATAAAAAAGGACAGAAGTTAAACAGATATGAGAGGAGAATAGAAATAAAGTAGAAGAAAGTGGCAGAGACAGGGAAGAGGGTCACAGGCAGAGGGAAGAGAATGTGCAAAGGTCCTGTGGGGAGAGGGAGCAGCACAGGTTTGAAACATTAAAAGATGGCCTGAGCCCGAGGGCCATACGACATGAGTCCAGTTGGGAGATAATAATACTTTGAATCTCCAGATTTCAGGTGGCGGTGGTTAAGGGAAGGGGGAATTATCTTACAGTTGCCTACACACACCACCTTCAAATCCTACCACAGTACCACTCCCCCGCCCCATATCCAAATCCCAATCAGCTTTCAGAGCCTAACTCGAGCTTTCTGGAATAAACCACACTGATCACTTACTACCCTTGAAGCAGGACTTTCTCATTGTGCTTCAGATTTTGAACAGCAACAAAACTGAGAGGGAACAAACCCAGAATTGGGAAAAGTGTTGTCCAAAGGAAGAGAATTCAAGCAATAATATTAAAATGAGTTTAGAGAAGTGGACAGAAAATAAGGAAATACACCCACTCAGTAAATTTTTTGAAGTTTTTCTGAATAAGGGGAATTTCATTCATTCAGAGAAACAGCTTTGAGTTATTAGGGGATTTTTTTCACACACAAATGTTGTGAAGCATGCCAAGGGATGTGGTGTAAAGATTGATGATAAAGAAGCTAAATTAGAATCAGCAGAACCAAAATTTGGTTTCTCTTTAAAAAATAAAATAAAATAGACGAAACTCTGGCAAATTGGTAAAGAAATAAAAAGAAAAAGCATAAATAAACAATGCTAGGAGTAAAAAGGGAACATTACTATAGATACAACAAACACTTTTTCTTTTAAATAAGAGAAAACTAAGAACAAATTTTTGGCAATAAATCTGAAAACAAATTGCAACAGACTGAATGTGTCATCCCAAAATTCATAGTTTAAAATCTAATCCCCGACGTGATGGCATTTGGAAGTGAGGCCTTTCGGGAGATGATTAGGTCCTGAGGGTGGAGCCACCACTAATGGGATTAGTGTCCTTATAAAAGAGACCCCAGAGAGCTCCCTTGCCCCTTCCATTATTTGAGAACACATTGGGGAGACAGTCATCTGTGAACCAGGAAGCAAGCCCTCGCCACACACAGAATCTGCCAGCACCTCGATCTTGGAGTTCCCAGCTGCCAGAACTGTGAGAAATAAATTTCTATCGTTTATAAGCTACCCGGTGTATGGTACTCTGTTATGGCAGCCAAATGGACCAAGATGCAGATTAAGTGAATAATTGACTAGAGAAAATATATATAACTCATCAAAACTAATTCAATAAGAAAATAAGAGTATATGTAACTGGAATTAGGCAGAGAAGGTAGACTTAACCCCAAATAATTCAGTGCCAGTTTAGAGCAAATCACAGAAAAGGCATTTGGGAATTCCTTTAGCAGCATGACAAGCAAAGTAAAAATGAGCCTTTCCCCCCAGACTTCTACCAATTGCCTATCTATAATATATAAAACGAAGACTTAACTGTGATTATCAACGACTGAGGCAGATTTCTTTCTCACATTGATGTCTTATTGGCCTACAAGTTTTCCTGAAATTTCCACCCATCACATTACCTTCATGGGCCTCTACTTTAAGCCTTTTGTGCGTTATAACTGTCTAAAACATTATGTCAGCAGTTTTGAACATTTTTGGTCTGCAGGATACTTTTTGAATACTAGTGGGACACTTGAAAGAAATAAAAGTTCTCAGCTAATACTAACAAATTAGCAATAATTACAATACAATCATACCACAACATAGCGATGTCATTCTGACTGTAGAAGTAGCCACAGTTGTGACCGTCACCCTCCAGCAACATGTTACTATTTGAGCAGACCCATTACCGCCTAACTGTGCCCTCGTATATGTCTTAAGGCCATAACCTTACATCTCACATCCAACCAACAGAAAATCTTTCTCAGCACCTGCTTAACCTTTTCCTTACATCTCTTATCACAAGACCTTTCATGTCTTACCCACAGCCAGCTCTACGCCACCATAAATGTGTCGCACAGACCCCTAAGCCTATTCCAGTTGGTAGACATCATATAAAATACATAGACTGAATCCCAGGAAGATTGACTGTTACACATAAATCAAAATGGGCTAACACCCACCCTCCCACCCTCCTGTGATAGCTCACACCTCATGCAGTAGCTGAGATCTGCTAGGCACTATTAACAAGCCAACACACAGCAAAGATGTATTTCCCAAAGCATGGCATACGTCTCACTGGGCTTCAATGAGACAATTGCGGGAAGAATTTTTTTTAATAGTTAAACATTTATTTGTAATATGTGTTAGGAAGAAATGTAACCAGCACCTCAAGCCTGGGTTTTCACAGATATTATTGCTTAACATAATGTAAATGGACTTACCTAGTGATTTATATATTTAAATAATAAATAAATTTAAATTTACCTCGTCAGCTCATTTTAAATGAATAGTAAAATTGATAATAGTGTATGTAATATGAGGATATTGTAAAAATCACGAAGGTGGCATATGAGTGATTAACATTGAGGAAACAGCTTATCTAATTCACTCATTAAGGCCCAATATCACCAGCAGAAAGCAAGGACCAAAGGAAAGGTGACTCATTATGAGAATGTGCTTTGTTATAAATGATCTCAGGTGATCTCCCCTGTGCAGGGGGCTGGGAAAGGGAAATGTGGTGATACCAATCGTAGAACTGGAGTCACTGAGACTCAGGAGGGCCCAATACCGTAGACATGTTGTCATCTAGGAAGTGACGCGGGTCCCCCAGCTCCCAGCACCGTGCCAAGGTCAGCGCTGCTTGGAAGACATTAATGGTGAGAACGCCCAGGCCATCTCCCACTTGGTCCAGCTCTGCCACATCTTCCCCCAAGGAAGACAAAGGGGCAGCAGGGGGCCCTGAGAACTGAGAGGCGTTATTAGAGGGTAGAGGAGCTATTAAAAAATCCCCCAAAATAACCCCTGTCTACCTCATAATTCTGCCTCAGCTGGTAAAGTTTGGAAAAGTGACTTTCTCTAAGCAGGATTATGATGCATGAAAAACAAGTCCAAAATCAGCTCACTCTTAAATTTAGACCAAGGGCTAATTAATCCCTATTTTCCCAGAAGAAACTTCTGTGGTCAACACCACAGCACAAACCTGGAATGTACGAGGGTTTCTGGGGAAGTCCAGACAAAAGGTGACAGGATTAGGTTTTCACATGGAGAGAAAACTGTGACGGTCTTGAGGACTCTGAGTGTATAATAAGGGAGAATAATTTAGATATAAATGGGATTTGATTTATTGCACAAAACGGAGGGAATTTTCCTCCTTGAAACCAGATTTGTTCTATGTCTTACTCAGAAATACATCAGCTCCAGAGCAAAGGGCATGGCAGTACAAGAAGCAGAACTATGGTTTCTAGACACAGTCACTTCCATACACGGCCAGATGACCTTTCAGCACTCATCCAACACAGTGTGACATAATTTTTATAAAAAGAAAACAGAAGGAGAATCCAGACCTTACTGATATAGACACCAGGGACATTGGCTCTAGGGTAATCTAGGTTTGGGGCTAGAATATTCTAAAAGAGTGACAAGAATGAAAACAGGACACGTAGGCGCAGCTTCAGAGAGCCTCCAGCCCAGCAGCTGACGGCGAATGTGGTGGAGATTACCATTAGGATCAGGGGTCCAAAGAGGTCTTCCTTGGGGCCCAGAGGAGACAAGACTTAGCAAGGGCTAAAGGTCCTAGAACTTAAAGGTGGAAGGGGAGTGATTCAGTCGAATTGTGACAATGAGACTCAGGATTTAGAGGACTTGCCCAAGGACTGGAAGAATGATAAAGGCCAGCACTTTAATTAACACAGTCAGTGAGCATCACCCACAGTGCCATTCATAACACTGCCTTGTTCACAAATGTCTTCGTTGTCTTGGGCCCGGTCTCCGGGAAGCTGACCCTGAGATGAGGATTCACGTATAAGTGATTTATTAAGGAAGGGCTCCCTGGGGAAAGCAGAAAGAGATTTGGGAAGCAGGGCAGGAAAAGGGAAGAAGCCAGAAGACAGGCTGGTGAAGTCCCAGGCTCAGTCTCACGCTGAGCGATCTGGGGGGGTCCGTTAAACCACAGAATTTGTCTTGCCTCAGGCAGAGAAGCCAGGCTTCCCCACCCCTGCACTCCCCAGCCATCGCCTCTGGGCTGCCCTGAAGGCATGAAACTCTGTGTACTCTGGCCCTGGAAGCTCCAGGTTGAGCTGCTCCCGTAGTCCAAGGAGAGTTCCCGAAAAAGGTCGTAGGTCTCAGCTGTTAGGAAGGAAGCCCATAGAAGCTGTGGATGAGAACACAGAACTGGTAAACGTTGCTGAGGGGACAAGGCGAAAACACCAGTGGTGTCTTCCATTTTCATATGTGACAGACTATTCTCCCCACACGGATGATCAGCTTGTTATGGGAAGAAGCATGGGTTTTGGAGTCAGACAGACCTGGATTTGAATTCTGGCTCCATGAATTACAAAGCCTGTGATCTTATACAAAGTGCTTAACTACCCCGAGTTTCAGTTCTTATATCTGCAAAGTTCAGTTGTTTTACCTCAAATAAACAAAGTGCATTTTAATCAATTCTAAAATGCACATTTTTTCAAATTTAAAAATTTTCAAAATCAGGATACACCTTATAATCACTGCTGGCCAGGCAGTGATCACAACAGCTGCCCCTGCCTGTGCTCTTGTGAACTTGGTTATAGCCGCTGACTTCATTGTCGCCTCAATTGATTTAAATGCATTGTTGATAGTGTACATGAATTAATCACTGTTTTAAATGTCTCCAAAATGATGACACTATCATTCAACGTCGATCCGAAAGGTTTCGGTAGAAACAGCACAGCAGAGAAGGGAAACAACACCGGAACGTGGATTTAGCATTAGAGGCACAAAAACTCATCTTAGGAGGAATGCCCACATTTATATATTTTTATTAATAGCAAAGCAAGACCCAAACACAGCCTTTCTAGAACCTAAGAAAGGAAGATATCCACAAGTAGACGAATACTGTGTTGCATTTCGCTACTGAGAAACATGCGCAGAGATTTCCCATTATGGCAACTGAAGGCAGAGAAATTGCCAAATCCTTCAGAATAGAGGGAAAAAATGTCAAAGTGGCAAGACACTGGTGTGACTGATTCATATAAGAGACACGGCTATCATTGTGACAGTTCAGTTGACAGGCTTATTCTTTTTTCCTGGTCCATAAAATAAGGGTACAGCTGGCAGCCAATGATGTCTTAGATTGGATGAAATTCCCCCAAATTCCAAATACCACAATCAGGATTGGCTTTGCCCTGGCGCTGACAGTGCTGGGCAGGACGTGAGGAAGTGGTGCCACCAGGGACGATGAGGCAATACAGAAAGGCCAGGCTTTACCCGAGGGGCCCTGGGCGGCAGCAGGGAGTGAACGAGGGACCGTCAGCAGGGAATCTTTAACATACAAAATAGAGTAGGTAGAGATGGAGACAAAGCTGTAACTTGTAAAGCTGATCTCTCCTCTGCATCATACTCGCTAGGGATTTCCTCTACTCAGGGACAAAGGCAAAGACTTAATAACTCCCACACTGCCCAAACCCGCAGGTCCTGGAAGGGCTGAGGGCCCCTGCTGGGCCAGGTGTGGCCCCTAGTTGCTGCACGGGGCATCCGGTGGGGAGAGGCTACGGGTAGCAGCTAGGTAGCAGTTAGTGTGGAAATAGCTTAATCGTTAGAAAATCATTGTGGTCACATTGGTATTTACCAGCCGAATATCACACAGAGAGACAGTATACCATGGAAATTAAGAGCCGGGCTTTGGAGTGTGGCATGGGCCTTAATTCCCCCGGGGATGACATTAAATCAGCCCATCTAACTTTTCATAGTCTCACAGTCTCACTTTTTTCTCATTTACAGAATAGGCAAAACATTTGATTCTCTAGGTTTCTTGGAATGAAATGAGGAAACATGGGTATAAGACTTCAGCTTTGAGCCCAGCACAGAGACAATGCTCCCACAAACCAAAGCTGCCAGCGTAGTTATGTGCTGCTCACGCACGAAGCGACCAGGTAATCTGTCCAGTCATTAGTGGGTGAGTCACGGCGGCCGGGCCGTGTTGAAGATGTGGGTTTCAGGGTTTGACGGCTGATAGCCATTAAAAGACAACCGCAATGAGAACATCTGGTTTCAGCTGAAACTCTAGTCCCTGTGTTCTTCGAATCAGCTTAGGATTTCTTTTTCCCCTCTCCAAAACAATTGAAAGCTTTGTACTAAACTTACCAGTTCTAAGTGGGTTGAAAATGTTCTTTATTAAAAAACAAACAGGCCCCAGGACAGTAAGGGAGACAGCTATCTATTTTGGCAAGGCGCCTTCTCATTAAGTACATGTTACGCTCACCGTGGCAAAGCAGTTGAGACATTTCTCACTGACCTTTCTGGCCCCAATTATTTAATGCTCAGCAAAGCCTTTATGGAAAATATCATCACAACTTACAGCTCATAGGTGAGCTGAGCACTCCTATCTTTAAAATATGCCTCCTCATCCTAATTAATGCCAAATTAGTACTATTTTTCATGGTTACACATATTATTAACAGTTAATATGCTTGTAGTTACATCTTTGTGACTTTGTTATTTCCTTAGAAATTCTTAGAAATAGAATGCCTTGCTTGAAGCTCTGACTCGAGGGTGGAGGCGGGGCAAGGGCAATATTCATAACCTTAACATTTGTATCCCCATAATATGCTGAAATAAAAAAAAAATAGAATGCCTAGGATAAGTGGTATGGAGATTTTTTAAGTGAACATATATTGCCCTCCAGAAAGTTTTTACCAATTTATAATTTTAGCAATAGTGTATAAAAGTATCTTTCTTCATGCTCACCCAAACCTTTACCAATCTGGTAGGTAAAAATGTCATCTTATTTTTTTCAATTTGCATTTCTTCAGTTTCTCATTAGTTAAGTATCTTTATGTTTGATTATTAGCCACATAGATTTCTTCCTCTGTGAAATTTCTCTTTGAGCCCTTTGCTCATTTTTCTAAAGATGGCTGGCATTTTTATTGTATTCTAAACATTTTAAATGTACATAATAAATATTATTCATAATAAATACAAATACAACTAAAGAACTCACAGAATTGTAGAATCATAACTTTGTCTAAATATAATTACCTCCCAAAGGCCCTGCTATAGTCTGAATGTGTCCCCCAAAAATTCATATGTTGAAATTTAATTGCCAAAGTGATAATATGAAGAGGTAGGGCCTTGAGGAGTGATTAGGTCATGAGGGCAAAGCCTTCATAAATGGGATTCATGTCCTTATAAAAGAGGTGTGGAGAGCTGTTCATCCCTTTTTTCCCTTCTGCTCTTCTATCTGAGGATAGAGAGGAGGTGCCACCTATGAGGAATGGGCCCTCACCAGACACTAAATCTTCTGGCACCTTGATCTTGGACTTCCCAGCCTCCAGAACTGTGAGCCATAAAGTTCTGTTACTTAAAAATGACCCAGTTTGTGGTATTTTGTTATAGCCGCAGGAATGAACTGAGATAAGTGCTGCCTCCCAATACCATCACACTGGGGATCAGAGCTTCAACATATGAATTTTGGAGGGACATAAACATTCAGTCCATAACACGGAGACAGGACGTTGATCTGTTATCAGGTGTAGCAGTGAAGGGGCAAGAGGGCCAGAGGTGAGCAGTCTGCTAGGCAGACCAGCTGGCTATTGCCATGTGGTACAGGGCAGTAGGCTGGTAGGATGGCTCTGCTTCCAGAACCTCAAAGACTCCAGAAGGCTGGGGAGGCCTCCGTGGTAGTGGTAGAAAATTAGCCAGGCATGGTGGTGCATGCCTGTAGTCCCAGCTACTCAGGAGGCTGAGGTGGAAGGATCAGGTGAGCCCAGGAATTTGAGGCTACAGTGAGCTATAATTGTGCCCCTGCACTCCAGTCTGGGCAACAGAATTCGAGAAAAAAAAAAAAAGAAAGAAAGAAAAGAAAAAGGAAATGTGTGATGTGTGTCCCCTTCTCTGTTGATTGTCATCTCAGGAGGAAATTGGTGTATGTGCTAAGGTCATGGGTTCCTCTGTGGTCTTTTTTCTACGCAGTTATGGAATGTATGGTTTTGGTTTGGGATTCTTTGCTCATAATTTTGATTCATCAGTTTATACATGAATATCCATTTCTTTCCACATGGATTATAAACTCCTTAAAAATATAATTTCTATATAGAATTCTTAATATTTAGCAAAGTTTTAAGTACACAAATACCTAACATATATGTATCACATAACCTACTAATATTATAATAGAATTTTTAAGATTAAATAATATTATATAATTGAATATATTTTTACTGAACTATTATTTAGTTTCTAGATTTGTAAAATGAGAAGAAAGGGAGAACACATAATGGAAAAATGGAAAAATAAATTATACTTTTTAGATCACAAAATTTTACAGCTGGAAGGGATCTTAGACCTTATTAATCTAATACCTTTATTTTACAGAAGAGGAAAATCAGACTGAAAAAGAGGGAATGATTAATCTATATTTTAATATTTTCTTTTTTACAAAATAAGATCACAGACATCCTTTTGTAGCAATCTCTTTTTTTTTTCATTTATAAAACATAAGCAATTCCCTATGTCTTTTGATATACTTCTATGGCATCGTTTTTGGGTTTTTTTGGTTTTTTTTGAGACAGAGTCTCACTCTGTTGCCCAGGCTTGAGTGCCATGGCGTCAGCCTAGCTCACATCAACCTCAAACTCCTGGGCTCAAGCGATCCTTCTGCCTCAGCCTTCCAAGTAGCTGGGACTACAGGCCTGAGCCACCAGGCCCAGCTAATTTTTTCTATATATTTTTAGTTGGCCAATTAATTTCTTTCTATTTTTAGTAGAGACGGGGTCTTACTCTTGCTCAGGCTGGTCTCGAACTCCTGACCTGGAGCGATCCGCCTGCCTCGGCCTCCTAGAGTGCTAGGATTACAGGTGTGAGCCACCTCGCCCGGCCTAGGGCATCATTTTTAATGACTATGTGGTATTTTAGTGTAAGAACATATGCCAATTTATTTAACCAATCCTGGGAAATCATTTTAACCTATAAGAAAAATATTACTGATTCTAAGTAGTAAAAACATAACTCATGGAGTCTTGTTTTCAAGAAAATTGAGTATTTTGTTACTTTGGTATAAAGACTTAAAAACTAGGTCCACCAGTGTTGCCTGGCACAGGCTACTGAAGTTTGCTTTGGCAGCAGATCATCAGTATCTACGAGATTATTTGGGTGTAAAAGAAAACCATGGGGTCCCCCAGGGTTCCCTCTTTTGCCTTTTCTCTTCTCAATCCCTTCATAATCTCATTCCCTATTGCAGCTTGATTTCCCCTAAAAATGTTCACCATTACTGATTTCACATCACCTGGCTGGGCCAGCCTCTCCCATCACCTGTTGCCTCTCCCACCCACCAGAGTGCTGCACGCCAGCCCCTGCGATCTCCCTCCTGCCCACTTACGCTCCATCCACATCACGGCACATGCCGATCGCCTTACCATACCACATAGGCCTCGTCTTTCTAACCTCAGCTTAGGTATTACTTCATCCCATGGCCTTCGGTGACATTCCAGTGCTCCCCACCGGCAGTGGGACCGACTCCCATGCCACCCTCTTCAGCACCCTGGGCTTTCTACCCAGGACTTACCCCATGGAATCATAATGCTGTTTACTTGTCCTTCTCACCCACTTAATTGTAAATCCCTGAGGGTGGGGGAGCCTTCACATCTGGTGCATGCCTGGCGCAGAATAAAGTGCCCAGTAAACATTCAGTGAATGAACTGCACACTGCTCTTTTCAGTCCCTCACATGATTTCGATCTCTGGTTGAGTAGCTTGCGTGGGTGTGCATTGCACTGAGTGCAAACCTCCCTGCCTGGTTTCAGTGTCACACTGGTCCATCCAGTCCTTGTCCCCCAACTCCTGATGCACACCCCCCACTCAGCTGGACAATCTGCTGTGGCACCTGATTCCCCAGCCCCCTCATTCTTACCCCTAAGCCATTCTCCAGCCAGGGTGGTTCTCCGCACAGCCAACATCCAAGGACAAATCCAAGATCTTCCTCCTACTTGACATTGTCTGTGACGACTCTTGCCAATTCACTTGTATAGCATTTATGCAGACCTTCTCTTCCTAAGACAAGTCTGATTTCAAATACTTGGGTACCAATGTTTGATTTATGTTCTAATATTTTGTTTGTAAACCACACTGGCCGTATTCACGTGAGCCCCTTTTATTCTTATGGAGTTTCCCACACAATCAGCAGATAATTTTTTTCCAATTTCACTTTATTTTGCAAAACTATAAAACACAAATAAACATAATTTTGGATTCACGTATTGCTTCGTGGATTTATCAGGTCTTCCCATATAAACCATGTGTTCTCCCACGGGAATTTATTTTCATTCTGTATTCTGTTACTGCTCCACGAAACTCTTAAGAATAGTGTTATGCACATAATCAGCAATAAATTACCTTTATTAATTGATTTTAGGTAGTTTAAATATTTTTCTATATATTTTAGAAAACATTATAATAATTTCATAAATATCATAAAGTAACAATTATATTATAAAGGAAAAGTTCATCCTACCCTGCTAATAGGGTTTATACTCATTCTAAATCAATGGGGACCCAAATAATGGGGTTTTACTTTATTTTACAGAATCAGAGTATCTTAGAGCAGGAAGGGAATTTCAAAGCTACTTAACCCAAAACACCCATTCAATAGCTGGATGCCCTCCAGCAACTCCACCACGTGACACAGAGAGCCCGGTTTCTGAAGGCGGCTCAGTTAGAAAGTGCTTCCGTATGCTGATAGGAGATCTGTTTCCCTGTGACTTCCTCCCACTCATCCTAGTACTACTCTTTTGGGACCAAACAGAACAAGCCTCATTCTCTTTCCCCATGGCAGCACTCCGAGTGTTTGGAGAAGGTTGTGACAGCCTCTCCCATCATCCACCGTTGTCCCCACCCTCTTCCTGCCCAACCTTCTCTAGACTAACATCTCCAGCTCCTCATATGGTGGCCATTGTTTCCGTCCCTGGTCCATCATGTTGTTTTTTCCTGAATATAATCCAGTTTGTCCACATTCCTCAAAGGGTGGGCCTACAGTACTCTTGACTGGGGATTGCAAATTCAGATACCTCCAGGGATCAAACCCTAAATAAAGGTAAACATGTGGTTATGGCCACATATGGAGTTAAAACATAAGGATTTGGACTTAGCCCTGACTTAAGGCTTTTATATTCAAAACTTTAAACCCAGGTGCTACCCAAATAATATTGGGGGCTGGGTATGGTGGCTCATACCTATAATCCTAGCACTCTGGGAGGCCGAGGCAGGAGGCTTGCTTGAGCTCAGGAGTTCAAGGCCAGCCTGAGCAAGAGCAAGACCCAGACTCCGTCTCTACTAAAATGAAAAAAAAAGAAAAGAAAAATTAGCTAGGTGTGGTGGCACATGCCTGTAGTCTCAGGTATTCCAAAGGCTGAGGCAGGAGGATTACTTGAACCCAGGAGTTTGAAGCTGCAGTGAGCTATGATCACACCACCATTGCTGGGACAACAGAGGAAGGCTGTGTCTCCAAAAAAAAATGAAGGAAAGAAAGAAAAATAATATTGGGGCGTGAGAGCCATATATTTGCCCTTCTGGGCCACTGGTTATCAGATCAAGATAAAGGTGTCACCTCCCTGATCCTAAAAGGCAGCTGACATTATATTAGCTATTATATGTATAATCAGCTCCCCTCTTTGCATATGTCCTCTTATCAATTGATTTCTTCCCTTTAGTGGAATATCTCATAACTTTGTGGTCAAGGCACTTTAGGATTCTGATTCTAGAATATTACTAAGGTAAGTGGTTCCCTATCATTGTTATATGTATATGTGTATGATATATGCAAATATAATTTATACATTATACATTGTATTAATATAACTCATTATATAGATGTTGACTTTTACTTGAACCCTGCCATCCTGGAAAACAGGAAAGGCTAAGACACCCCCCACCCTTTGTGCTGTGGGGAACGACTTACTAGAAAGAACCACCTTTTCCACATGACACAGATGAGACTCACAGAGGCATCCCCCTTGTTTACAAGGCCAGATCCTCAAAATTCCTTTCTTTGGGCTGAACTGCTGGTCTAGATGGGCCAATCAGAACCAAATGCTTGATCCCCACACTTTGGTTCAGCCACCATCCTTCCTCCAGGCCCCCGAATGCTGCCCCCCACCCTCCACAGCCTGAGCCAGCACATAGCCCCCTGAGAACAGCGGGACCCCCGGGTCAGACGTTCTGTCACCTGCTGTCACACCACCACGCCGTCACCCCACTCCTCCACACCTGCTTCTTTCTGTGTTTAGTCCTCTCTATAAAAGAAAACCGCTTTCTGCTTAACTCTTTTTTTCTTTCCTTTTTTTATTTCAAAATATTATGGGAGTACAAATGTTTTTGGTTACATGTGTCCCTTTTTGCCTAACTCTTGAGAAGCTTGACGATCTCATGGTGGCCGCGTTCTCCCTATTGCAACGGTCCCCCTCCCTCACTGCAAGAGTCTCTTTCTCCTCCTTGCAATAATGCTTTTGAATAAAGTCTCTCCTTGCTGGTCAAGGTTTGTTTTCATGTGATAATATACATTATAATAATTAGCTATTAATAGTATATTAATATTATTGTATTAGCTCACATAAATTTGCATTTATTTTAGTGATGGCCACAGCACACTATCTAGTCACAGTGATTGCAATTCCAAATCTTTTCCATCTGTTGCTGTTAAACCTCAGCTCCCGTCTTCGAGCCTGTCCTCTTACCAATTGATTTCTTTTCTTTGATGGAGCATCTCATTACTTGGGGCTAGTCAAGGCATTTTAGGATTCTGATTCTATAGTATTACTGAGGTAAGTGCTTCTCTATCATTTATTAAATTGGTCAAATAGGCTTTTATAGCTTCATTTATGTCATCAATAAAACATGTTCATAATACAGGGCCAAAAATTGAGTCCTCAGGAAGGTTTAGAAATCTTTCTCCTGGTCCCTTTTATTAATAGTTAATGTGGAGTTAACTCCATGGGGAAATAGAGAGGTAACACATTAAATGTGAAAAATCGGCATTTCCTTAAAGCAGAGGAGGCACTTAATAAATATTTGTTGAATGAATGGTTTGAGAAAGAACCACATCCACATTTCAGTGTAATATTGTTTGATTTAATTGAGCATTTTTATTAAGTTCTGTTCTTACAAATTAAATGAAATATCAGTATACTCCTGGAAAAAGAAAGAAATCCAATTAGCTCTGATCCATTCATTAGTCTTCTGAATGTGTGATAGAAGACACTTTTTGCAACTTTCATTCATTTATCCAACAAATATTTCATTAATAGTTACTGCATACTACTGGTACCAGACACTATTCTAGGCACTGGCAATAAAGAAGTAAACAAAACAGAGTTCCTACCCTTGTGGAGCTCACGTTCCAGTGAGGAACACATACTAAACAAGTAAACCAATATATATATAATATATCCTTAGTTTACAATAAGGCCCTTGTAGAAAAATAGAGCAGGTTAGGGGATAGGGAAGGATGGGGGAAGAGCGGAACTTTATGCAGGGTGGTCAGGAGAGAGCCCTGAGAAGATGACATGTGGGCAGAGACCTGAATAAAAGTAGGAACATGCCAGGCAAAACCTGAGAATAGAATGTCCCGGGCCACTAGAAGGGCGGGACAAAGGCCTGACGTGGAAACATGGTTGGTCTATATTAGGGACAAAAAAGAAGGCCAATGTGGCCACAGTGGAGTGAGAAGGAGGAGGTAGGAAATGCGATGTGAGAGACAGGCAGGCACCAGGTCAGGCAGGGCCTGAAAAGCCACTATGAAGACCATAGATTTTGTCCAGTGGGACCGGAAGCCATGGGAGGACTGAGAACGGAAGCACAACACGGTCTACTTTTCATATTGAGGGATCACTTTGGCTGTTATGTAGGGAATATATTGAATATGCTGAGAAGGGACAAGACTTGATTTTTTTCTTCGTGCCTTTCATGCATCTCTTTTACAACTCTGGTAAGGACCTTTTTAGAGTTTTTAAATATTTCAGCACCAATGAAATGGATGGGATTAGTCAAGTGTCCAATCAAAGATGCAAGAGCTTTAGAATAGTTGCTTCGAAAGTTATTGTAAAGTTCACCCATCCATGAAATGTGAAATGCTTAGGTTGAAAATTACTTCCAGCTGTTCATGAAGATATATGTACCAGAAAGCTAACATAGCTCTGCACACATCAGAACCCTAGAGGCAAACAGCTAAGGTTAGTCTTAACAATGCTTCTTTTAGAAGGTAGATGCTAATGCCATTTCAAAGAAAATAATATGGAAACTATAAGGGTTTAAAAAAGCTCAGCATTTTAGATATACTTTGTGTGCTAGTGATTACTCAAGATCCACCACCATGCTCTACCCTTTACCTTGTTAACAAAACCCCAGTTTGCTTCAGAATAGCCATGTGCCCAGTCTCAGGTGAATCAAAGTTGGTCTAAATTTACCATGATAATCCTTCATTGCTTTTCCACCTTCCTTTGCAAGTCGTGGTGGCCAAATGACCCCGTTCTGGCCAATGAAACATAAGCAGAAATCTGCTTAGCTGTCCTGATAAAAAGGACTGGACACAACTGACCTCTCCTATTCTCCCTTCTTCCTGCCTTGTATTTTGGGCAGGTTGGCTACTATTCAGAGCTACAGTGACTATAAGGGAAAAGCCAAGAGATTTACCAGGACGTTGGTCCCCATGTTGTTAGCCACCAAACCAACACCATCAATGCCTATTTCCAGGCTTGTTGTTAAATTAGAAACAAAAACTCCTGTATGTTTACATCTCTGTAAACTGGGTTTTCTGTTGTTTGTGGCAAACACATTCTTAATTGAGACCTTTCAAATCACCAATATTCCAGGGAAATAAAAGGGATCTATTATCACTCGTAATCTAAAGTGAACAAAATATAGCTATCCATGTTCAACAGTAATTGGGAAATCTCATTCATATTAACTAAATCCCTTCAGACAACCTTAAGGAGCATCTATCCAAGCTTCTCTTAGATTAGTTCTGGCTTAATGATTTTTTTTTAAGCCTACTGGGAAAGATAGCTAACCACAGGGGAGAAACTGCTGCCAGACTGAATAGGAGTGTACCTTACACCTTACCTGGTGTAAGGTGATGAAGATTCACCCACTCTCACTGGCTTGGTGTATTCAAGTCATAGTCCTTTGGCAGCAACTAGTCACATACCAGCCCCTCCCTGTGCTTAGAATTCCTAGTCTGGTTCTAGATGTGTGAAGAGGGAACCTCCAGAACGTTCATTTTGATTAGCTCGGGCCTGGGATGGAGTAGGGCTGAAATCTTCTGAATACAAAACATGTGTTACATACACTCTACTGTCGCTTGTGCCAGGTGAATAAATACGCAAGAAGGATTCTAGCGAAGATATTATTTATTCCCATTGATTTCTTTTACCTGGTTGATGTGGAAAGTAAAAAGGTGCACCCTTGGTTCAAGACTGCCTTTTCCCCATTCTGTCTCTTTCTTTCTTTTCCTTTTTTTTTTTCTTTTGTGGCATCTGTAAACCATTTCACTTTCTAATTGTGGATCACACAGTGTTTCATGGCTCATGTTACTGTCTTTCAACTTCCAGCCCCTCTTTCCACCCCCACATTTAAATGAGAAATAAAACAAAATGAAAAAAGGAGGCCAGTTGGAATTTATTTTCCTCTCTCTGTAGCAGATGTTAAATTCAAACTTTTCAAATGAGGAAACAGTAAAAGCAACATCTTTTTATCCCGGAGCAGCTGTCCCTGAATGCTGAGTCCCAGCCGACCAGAGGAACCCCCTCTGCTCCTTCCGCCCAGGGCGTCGTGGAGGGGGGACTTGGGAGCTGGGCAGCCTCTGCCACTTCCCCACCGTGGGCCCTCAGGCAAGATTCTGGATCTCTCTGGGTCTCAGTTTACTCATCTGAGGGGGGTTGGATTAAAGAGTCTTTGATGTGGTTCCAGTTCCAGAGAGTCAATGAATTGCCTCAAAAATTCAAATGTAAAAAACGACACTGGCCATTTTAAAGAGAAAAGTCACTTTCGTTCCTTACCGCAATTCCTTTTCTCAACAACCAGAGATCATCTCATTAATTTGGCTTCACGGGACTTTATTGCTAATCTCAGTCACTTGGGGTGAAAGCGCTCTCTGGTAAGGTAAATGTTTGCGAAGCTGCCCCTTTAATTCAGGTACATATTTTTAATCCATTTAGAAAGGTTCACATGACAAATATTAGTGCTTCTCTGCTTCAATACTTTTGATGTGAGAAGTACCTATTGTTCACACTTGACCATGACACCTGTATGTTACTCTCTCTCTCACACACACACATACATTTGTCAAGATCCTTCTGGCTCAATCAGTTTTCCAAACTGAGGCCAAGAGTATTTTGACTTCTCTCAGGCACTTGGCACCCATGGATTCACAGGTACCTACCCTTTTGATTTGGTCAAACTCGCTGATGTATGTTGCACCTCATAACCCTCAGACTACAGACCCTATGGGGCTCAGCTTCTCCAGTGTGCCTTTCTGGACACCTGAACTGGAGTCTTTGTACAATGGTGGGTTAAAGAGAAAACGAGGGGTTAAAGAAGAACTGTCTTTGCTCTTCCTTCTTAAACACTAGAGTCGTAAACACGGGCACTCTTGCATGTAGTCATGGCCTCCATAATAGAGAAGTAAAAGCTCTTACTCATAGCACAGAAAGAAAAAGCAAGGTCCAGGCGCACACAATTCCTCTTCTTATTTAACTCCAGAGAATGCCCTGAGGCCAATTCACTTAAGGCTTATTTAAATTTTATAGCTCATTTTTACTACAGCATCCCGAGCCTCTTATTCTGCCCAATTTTGTCATATTGCAACAAATGAAATGCGATTTTGCTGTTAAGCTGCCTTAAGAGCAGAAACGTTTGCTCAAGAGAAATACAAGAAGCCAATACGAACAGGCCTGCTTCATATTTCTCATCATTATCACCCGAGAACATCTAGCAGGCCTTTTTCTTCTTCCTTGTGAGGAAGCTTGAAGCTTCAAGGCCCAAGTCGGAGCCACACGGTTTTCATTTCCTGGCCTCCTCCTTGGGCCTCAGCAGCACCCGCTGCCCATGCCCCATCCTCGGCTCGCAGACTCGAGACACCGTCACTCGTGCATTTTTCACAGAAGCAAATGAGGCATAAAAAGTGAACACTGCCTACAAATCAGCCCCAAATAACAAATGGCTGCCTGCTGGCCCCAGCCGTTCCCTTGACTTACACTAACCCTCGCGCTGTTCAAACCTTCCCAACTTGTGAAGCACTTTCCCGTTCATTATCTCAGAGTTGTCACCCTAACCTGAGAGAGGGCTTCTCCTCATGTTACAGACAAAAAAAAATGGCTGTGTGAAGAGCTGAGGTGACTGACCAAAGTCACACAAGTCAATGACAGATCCAGAACTCTGACCCCAAGTCCAGAGTTTATTCTTCTATAACCTATGCAATGTTCTCTCTTGTTAGAGTGGAGACATACGTGAGTCAGGGACTTGCTGGGCAATGTTGAGTTCTGGAAAAAGTTGTCTTGGAAGATGCAGAAGGGTGCTAAGAATACAGACTGTGGAGCCAGACAGCCTAGGTGTGAATCTGGGCTCCACCTCCTGGTAGTTGTATGATATTGCCTAATTCCTGGGGACTTCATTCACATGGTGCTTCACGTGAATATTGCGGCCCTGTGTGAATGGTGTCCCTAGAGGTCTTCAGGGCAGCTGTCTTGGGAATTATTTGACCTCCCTCTGACTCAGTAGGCCCATCCGAGAAATGGGCATAATGATACCTCCTTTCAAGACTGTTGTGGCTACTGAATAAAATAGAGCATATAAAGCCTGGCCCAGTAACAGATGTCCCCATATGCCCTGTCCCCTTTGAAGACTATTTCCTTCATCCCTAGCCCCTTGTGTATGTCTCCACATATCCTCATCCCTTTCTGTGGAAGTGTTTGCCTCTAATGAAAGTCTTCCCTCATATCCTCCATGCTTCTGCTGCTCCAACAGCTGGGACAGCCCATGACCCCATGGTGGCTGGGTGCCACGTAGCAAAGGCCACACTGTGGCAGGCAGTGCAGTAAGCCCGAATGGGCGTGCTCCTCCTCAATCTCCATGTTTCAGACCCCCTGAAACATGCTGAAGAATGAGCATCACAAGTTGCTCCAGGGGAGCCTGGATAAAGGGTTCTCATGCCAGTACTGCTATTAACAACCTAGGGGACCCGCAGGCCTGATGTCCTCTCTCTGAATTTCATCTAATTCATCTGCCAGGAAAGGTGTCTTAATACCTGTCCTATCCCTTAAGACATAGGACATGCTGTCTCTATAAATAGAATGAGTCATGTGAAGCTACTACATAAATGGGGGGAGGGAGGTGAACTCAACGTAGGAGGCTCTGAGTTATTGTTAGGAAAATGTCCAGATGCTTACTATTCATAATTGACAAGAACTCACTTGTCACCTCTGAAAAGTACCAACACAATCTAACAGACAGGGATTGGAGACAGAAGTGTAATCACCAACACGAGAAGAAGATGGAAAGCTTCATGGAATGTACTACAGCGATGCTGGAAAGAGAAAAATGAAGGAATTTGAGCTGAACTATCCTAGCACTTCCAGACTAAGAGGTAGAGGACAGCAGAGAACCTTAGGCTACCCTGCAGACCTCTCTGTACTGCTGTTCAAGCTGACCATGTGGGCTGTAGGCCAAATTTCTGCCAATCAGATCCAGCCCACCTGAATGTCTCTTACCTGTGCAAACCCATGGGCAATTACATGGAATCGGGTTTCTTTCCCCAACTCTCCTGTGTGTAATTTTAAATAATGAAAAAGTACCAGAGTCCCTGAAGTTAGACAGGGGATAGTACGTGCCCAGGGTGATCATGTTTCTGAATGCAAATCCCTCAGTGTGCTTACGGGATAATTGGATGTAATACATGACTTACCTGTATACTGGAGAACTTAGATGTGATCAGGCCGGAGGCGTTCCTTCAATTCCACCCGTGTTTGCTGAGCATCTGCTGCACATGCCACGCCCGCACCGGCCACTGGACATAGAAAGGGGCATAAGCCATGAGCCAGGGACCCCA
This sequence comes from Lepilemur ruficaudatus, assembly GCA_963574885.1. Lineage (NCBI taxonomy): Eukaryota > Metazoa > Chordata > Mammalia > Primates > Lepilemuridae > Lepilemur > Lepilemur ruficaudatus. Next base: position 5,394 of record CAUYRT010044481.1, on the reverse strand, counting down.
CGGGCTCATGCCATGGGGCCTGGGGATGGGGAGCGGGAATTTAGGGTCTACCTATTTGCCTTAGTCATTATCACAACTGCTTTCATTGGCTATTTTTCTTATTTGTGTCCTTTTTTTTTTTTTCCCTCCCAGAGGGATGGTAGAGAGGGGATGGTGGACCCAGCATCTGGTCATAGTTTGTAAATCTCGACATTTTCCCTGACACCAGCCGGGAATATTTCATGCTCTAGCATCATTTCACAAGTTTCTGGCCCAAAACAAAAAACAAACAAAAAAACATACGCACCCATCTTGTTAAGACTTTGTAATAAAATGAGAGATGATTATTTGCATTATTTTTTAAGTCTTTTTTTTCCCCCTTTACAAAAGCAGTAAATCATTTGTGGTACCTTCAAAGAATGTTAAATTAATAAAAAGCTGGCCTTTACCTTAAAGTCTTTATTTATTTAACAGTGAGGTACGTCAGATATCAAGGGCTGGTTTCTGCTGAAAATTGTGAAAGGTCTGGCTCCAGAGGTTTGCAAGCCTCCTGCAGAAGCCGCCAGACTTTGTTTTCCTGGGCTCTGCTGCCCCCTGTCAGAAGCCAAGAATATTACAGGATATAGAATATTTTGAACAAAGGTTTTCACAGAACCGCTGTTTATGTAATTTCCTCAATCAGATGATGAAATGGAATATTCTCACACCCTGTGCATGAAGACCAAAGAATTGTTTGCCTAAAATTATACCTGCTGGCTTTGCTGCTTGGAAGTCCTTGCACAACTCCCAGCAGTAATAACCCTCCTGAAATCATTCCGGGGGCAGCCGCCCCTCGCTGCGTCGCTCGGCACACAGCAGCACAGCAGCCGAGCAGCAGACAGCGGCTGGGGAGAAGAGGACAAACGGCGGTCTGTGCACTCCCTCCTGTTCACGCCAGGGAACAGCTACTTCAACACGGAGCAAGGGATGCACGTGCGGGCACCAGGTGCTGGGGAGCACGCGGAGGCAGCACCTGAGCCAGATGAAGCCGAAGGAGCCCATTCTCAGAGCAGTAGCAGGAGCCAGCCCGGTGGGAAGGAAACGAAGGGCTTTTCCGGATGGTGGCGACTGTACGTTCCAAGGCAGGGCCGCCTGGGAGAGGGTGGCAGGTTCAGGCAGCAGCAAGAGACTGAACCACGGCGTGGGCCTCCCCTGAGCAGCCCATTCCTCTGCCTGACAACGGCTGGTCCCCGGCCACTTCCTCTCTCATTGCCTGTAAGCACGCCAGGTCAGAGGTTAAGACAAAAGCGAGCAAAGCGATCCCTGAGGGGCCGGGTGAGCCCGAAAGTCCCACTCAGGTGCTAGCAGCTGCCCTGCGTTCCACGCATTCTATTTACATCCGCAAGCGTTCGAACATTTTGCAAACCGAGGACACGATCTCAAAACCTAAAGGGGAAGGGAGCTATTAAACAGCCGATCGAGATTTGTGCGTAATCAGAGCTACCAAAGGGGGGAAAAAAACAGCGACCATCTGTAGGATTTAAAAACTCAACCTACAGGAAATACTTCTAATGTATGGCTCATGAAAGTATTCCCCCTCGGTGCCCTACGTGTTGCTTCACCACGTGAAAGCAGTTAACTAAGTGACAAAAAAGTTTTGTCTTTCTCAGAATACACATGCGCTGAGACATTAATTATTTACAGTTTTTCATTATTTATCTCATTTCCATTTAGTGCCTCATCTTTCAGTGAGACATATGTTTTCCCTTTGAACAAACAGTTTTTTGGCAAAATTTTTCCATTTTTTTTTTCTTTCCTTTTAGTTCACTCTCTATCAAACATTATTCATTTATTTCTACACTCTACAATAAGGTTTTCCATCCTCCTGGTCTCCTGGTGACTTCTTTGACTTTATCAGAGTTAAAGGATTTTGGTAAGTAAACGACACCCCTCCAAAAAAATGATACATTTCTCATTCAGAACACCAGAGTCAAAAACTAATTTCAATAGTTAAAAATAACACTGAAGACATGCATCAGTGGAAAGAGCATCAGCTTGGAGTCAGACCAGCTGTGCTCAAATAATGGCACCACCTACTTAACCTCCCTGAGACTTAATTTTCTCCTCTAGGCAGGAAACATAAGTGTCTACTTCTTAAAGTAGAAATAAATGAGCAGATAGATGTAAAGCATCTGGAAATTATAAAGTACTAATCAAATGTAAGGCATGTTGTTAAATTACTTATCGAATGAATGTAGGTGTCATCATTTTTTCCCTTGAACACAAAGGTTTTAATCATGACAACATTCATTATTTAACATTCTCTGCCTGCTCACCAATAGAGAATTATTTAACATTCTCTATCTACTCACCTGTTAAATAGAGAATTTAACATTCTCTGCCTGCTCACCAATGCTCTTGACCATTCTCACCTGCTCACCAAGTCTCTTCTATTTGCTAGGCCACAGTTAACTAAGCGATCCCTGTTAAAACTAGCAAGACAAAAATTTTGGCACACAAGGAAACAGCATTGTATTTGAAAAAGATTTTCCTTCATGTCCTTTTACTTTTTCATCCAAGATAGTATTAAGTAATAGTCAGCTATCATCCATCCCTTTTCAAGCAATTCCTTTCCCCCCACCACTACCCCAGAAGCCCAAATTGTTTGGGATTCTTGAAGACAGAGAGCTCAGGCAGGCTGTGGTAAACCTTCATGGACCGGACTCAGTAACTGCAGCACAGGGGCTAGGTGGCTTGATTTCCTTTAGTAACATTTCTTGGACAGAGATAACTGATAACATTAACATCTAATTACAAATTTCCTTTTCTTAATAGAGAAAGAAGAGGCTTTTTTATTTAAGAGAAATACTAAAAAGTAGGATCCAGGCCAGGTACAGTGGCTCATGCCTGTAATCCCAGGAGGCTGAGGCAGGAGGATCATTTGAGCCCAGGAGTTTGAGGTTGCAGTGAACTCGGATGACACCACTGTGCTTCCCCCGGGGCAATAGAGCAAGACTCTGTCTCAAAAAAAAAATAAATTAAAATAAAAACCCAGCCTGGGCAACATAGCGAGATCTCAGTCTCTACAAAAAATAGAAAAATTAGCCACGGGCAGTGACGTGCACCTGTGGTCCTAGCTACTCTGGAGGTTGAAGCAGGAGGATTGCTTGAGCCCAGGAGTTCAAGGCTGCAGTGAGCTATGATCACACCACTGCACTCCAGCCTGGGCAACAGAGCAACACCCTGTCTCTAAAAAAAAATAATAATATCCAGCAGTGTGATAGTGGTAAAAAATAATAATAATGATGATAATTATAAAAGAGTAGGATCCATGCATGCGTAATTTTGTGTAAAGACAGATATTAAAATTTTCAGAGCATTACTTGCTTCTGTCTCCTTGCCTTGTTACAACACGTATGCATGATCTCTTGGGTGGCTTGTTGTCAGAATGCTGCAGTACCAGTACCAGTCTCCGGGAACAGCGATGACAGCTCATCCATCCCAACTTTTCAGGTGGAAAAAGTCCAGAAAGCCCCTCAGTCTGTAAGTAAGATTGCCCAAGGTCTTTTGGAAGATTCACTATTAACCATTTTCTCCTGAAAAATACAGAATATTCTAGATCCCATTGTGGTATAAAAAATCATTTTTTGAACACCCTCTAGAACCCTCAGTAGTAAACTTTTAGGGAAAGAAGCAAACAAGCAAGTAAACTGAAGAACAACAAATGTCCTTCCCTTCCACAATTAGCAGCGATGGGCTAGCTTCGAGGCAGCGCCCAGCAGGACCACAGTATCACAGTTAGGGAGGTAGGAGAAAGAGATCGTGATTTAGTCAGTCTGAATGTCTTCTCTGAACTGATTCTGCTCTGATAACACTTGCAGGATACGCTATATAAATCTATGATCTGGATCAAGGAAATGAACTAGGGATATTGATCTTCCTGCAAGTGTGGTTCAATTCATGCTATCTCCTTACTTTAAAACCTTTAATAAATATTTGTGGAATAAATGAATGTTGGACAGTCAGTGGTTACCAATTGCCTGCAAAAATAAAGTTTAAAAAACAGCCTTTAGAGGCTTTCCTCACTCTGAATCCAGAGTACATCTTATCCATTCATTTCTTCAATAAATACGTATTGGAAGGTATCGTACTTAGTGTTGGAGGTTCAGATTTGAACGGACATAGCAGGTACTGGCCCTCACTTCTTGGGGGTTACATCTGACCCTCCACTATTTCTGACTATTTCTGTCCTTCAGCCCACACTTTCTTAGACACAACCCAAGCTTTCCCCCTTCCACTACTTTGCCAAGGCTCGTTATTTTCCCCTTCAATACCATATGTGCAAGTCTACCTTTTCCCTAGAAAGTGCCCCTCCTCCTCAAGCTCCTTCTTAGTCATACTTTTTCTTCTCCCTCTTCCACATGAAGGAAGCTCTGTCCTCCAAACTCCCTGAGAACTTGATTGCAGCTTTGTTTTGGCATTCTCGTCTCTATTACTGTTACTTGAATATTTTCTCCACTACCTTTCGGGGAAGGATCTTTTCAGCTATACTTACTGCAGCTGGCAAGTGCCTTAGAAGTAGCCGGCACTTAGTAAATACTTGCCAAACAAATGAATGAAGTCATTATGACTTAAGTTGTAGATATTCTGTTTACACCTTTGAGAATACATTTGTCAAACTCCTTTAAAGTTATGATTTCAGAAACTCAAAAGACAAGTAGATCATTTACACATGACTATTCAATGCAATGAAAATGTATTGGACAACATACCTCATTTGTTAAGAATTTAGGGGAGAGAATTGTATCCCTATCCCTGCAGAAATAAAATTTGAGAAGTGTGCTTCTAACCACTGAGTGGCACCAGTTCCACCTAAAATGATTTGAAGTTTTGAAGAGCAAATCTATGCTTTCCAGTCTTCAACTGCACTCACACCAATCCCTTAATCCTCTCTTCTGCTGCACCTGCAGATCAATCCGACCAAATACCTCCTCCAGCCACCTGGGCTGCTGAGCAATACTGGAGAACACCTGCAACCCCTTGGAACTACCAGGCAATTCTAAATGTCCCTAATGATTTCCTTTTCCTATTTCCTCAAGAGTTGCTTCCAAAGTGCTATCTCCTCAAGCCACCTACCAATCTCCATCCCCTCTAATGTCAGCAGTGACAACAGAGGTCTCTTCCCTCATGACAATACAAATAATACTCTATATCAGGAGCAACAGCTGCTACATTTATTAAGCACTATGCTTGGGCACTTTGCCTCATGTGCATTATCGCAGTTAACCTTCACGTGGGCCGGGCGCTGTGGCTCACGCCTGTAATCCTAGCACTCTGGGAGGCCGAGGCGGGCGGATTGCTCAAGGTCAGGAGTTCAAAACCAGCCTGAGCAAGAGCGAGACCCCGTCTCTACTAAAAATAGAAAGAAATTAATTG
>CAUYRT010044480.1:0-24703 GCA_963574885.1 Lepilemur ruficaudatus | reverse complement strand
AGACCAGCCTGAGCAAGAGCGAGACCCCGTCTCTACTAAAAATAGAAAGAAATTAATTGGCCAACTAAAAATATATAGAAAATATTAGCCAGGCACGGTGGTGCATGCCTGTAGTCCCAGCTACTCGGGAGGCTTAGGCAGGAGGATCGCTGGAGCCCAGGAGTCTGAGGTTGCTGTGAGCTAGGCTGACGCCATGGCACTCACTCTAGCCCGGGCAAGTTAGTGAGCCTCTTTCTCAAAAAAAAAAAAAAAAAAAAAAAGATTGTGTTATTTTCGAATATGAATTCCATTGTGGAACCAATGCAGTGCAGACAGCTTGAAATAAATATCAATGAAATGTTTTTGAAGGATGTGGCTAATGAATGCACAGTATGACGATGGTTTGAGAAGTTTCGTTCTGGAGATTTTAACCTTGAAAATGAGTCACGTGTGCAACCCAAGACCAAGGTGGATAATTATGAGCTGAAAGCTGCAGTGGAAGCAAATCCATTTTGATCTACACATGAATTAGTCACAAGGTTTTGATGTTACATTACTATTTCAACAATATTGGACCACTGGAAACAAATTGGCAAGATAAAGAAGCTGGATAGATGGGTTCCACATGAATTAAACAAGTATCAAAAGAGAAATCATCTCAAAGCTTACCTAATTCTTTGCTGTCACAACATAAAGGCGAACCATTTCTATACCATATTGTTACATGTGATGAAAAATGAGTTGTTTGTGACAACTGGAAGTGTCTGGCACAATGATTGGATAAAGATGAAGTGCTGAAGCACAGTCCAAAACAGAATACTTATCAAAAAAAGCTAATGGTGTTTGTTTGGTGGTCCAGTGGTCGTATTATCCATTATAGCTTCATGACACCTGGGCAACTGATTACAGTGGATGTCTACTGCAACCAAGTGGATAAAGTGATAAGGATGCTTGTGATTAAGCAGCCAAGATTGGTCAACAGAGACAGGCCAATCCTCTTGCAAGACAATGCTCGACCACATGTTGCACAAACTGCTGCTCAAATTACAGAAGCTGGACTTGGAAACTCTGTCATTCATTGAATTCACCAGACCTTGCACCAACTGACTACCACTTCTTCCAGGCTTTGGACCACTTCTTGCAAGGAAAAATACTGAATTCTCCACAAGCTGTGGAAAATACCTTTTGCAATTTCCTCACCACTTGCTCTCCAGGCCTCTTCGCTTCTGGCATAAACAAGCTACTGTTAAGATGGCAAAACTGAGCCGACAGTTTAGGCGCATACTTTGATGAATTGTACTGCTTCTTGTTTGAGATATAATAAACGAGTCTGATTCAAAATCGGACATTTCATATTTAATGGCCTAATGTTTCTCCCATTGATATGTCAGCCCCTTAGAAAGAGGACCCAATTTTTCTCATTATGCCTCCATGAACTTTCAGTAAACATCTGTTAATGAACGAATCAGTTATGCTCTTATGACCAGGCCATATCTCACCTATCTCAACATGATCACGAATTTCTTACTCACAAATTAGATAAATGTAAGGTAAATGATCTGCTTTCCAATTTCTTAATGATATCTTTCTATCTCCTCTTATAAAAGGTTTCAGGCTTGGGGACACACCAAACTATAGAATCTCTTGCAGCCTTTGAATTATCACATCAAAAAGAAAGATCAACTTCAAGATAGAATAATTTCAATTAGGTTATTCCTGCTAGTAATAGTAAACTTCCTCTCTGTATTTGGCCAAAAACATTTTCTTTTATTTCTCTTATCCCCTAAAGGAAGATAAAAATTCTACATATAACATACACAAAACAAATAATTCCAATGCAAATCATATGCAACCACAATCATTAACTAGAAATCTGCAGAGTGTAGAGTGAATAGGTGATTTCTTTATATAAGATAACCAAAAAGTTAAATACAATAAAATTTCATTTTAAGTAAAAGAAAATGCCTTTTGTATATGCTTGGTTAAAAAAAAATGACAGAAGAGAAACAAGTTATCAAGGGAAAAAAGGCAATATGGTATATATAATCAGCAAACTATTACCTGCTCTGCCTTACTTAAAAAAAACCCAAAACCTTTACCAAATATATGCACATTATTCATCCTTACATTTCTTAGTTACAGAGTAAAAACAAAAAAAATTGTGAAAATTTTCCTAGTGTGTGGTACACATTATTTTAAAAGTCATAAATCCAAATCCTCATAATGCTCAAAAATATATCCTAAAAGTGCTATGTAAACAACATATTTTCCTTGATGACACTCTTAGAATATTCTAGGGTATTTGTGAAATATAGTTGAGGATGAGGCAGACTGGGGTGGGAAGGGAAGGAAGCTTTGAGCTTTGAGACTGTTAAAATTGAACTAAGGCTAATTTCTGTGCATATAAGCTCTGTAAGCTGTACTGTTTTGTTAACTTTATTAGAGTTCTATTATAATGAAAAGAAATACATCCTAAATCTTGACAGGCTGGAAAAGAAAAGATTTTACTTTCTCTGTGAAGTTGAAAATTAAATTTCAATGTGCCAAACCTTGAAAGGAAAGTAGGGACATAATGACATGTCTTCACTGGTTTCCTTTTCTAACAGTGGTTGCAGAGTATAACAGATTCCACAAGGGGTATCAACTAAGAAACATATTCAAGTCTTAATGCAAAACACACTAGGGTTTCTTTATCAGTAAAATGTAGTTACTAAAAATAGTTACAGGGTCACTGTAAAGATAAAACCACCTAAATGAAATGAGCTTTGTGAACAGTCATTATGATCTTCACAAGCGTATTTTGTTGGTACAAAATTTGTAAGTCTGAAGTATTTTTTTTAATTGACGTAAGAAGGAAAGAATTTGAAGAGTAATTTTTTCTAGGTAATCAAACAGAAAAATAAAGAGCTCCAACTGGTTGAAAGTTAGTTATCCTCTATCTGAAATAAAATTTACATAGTGAAATTAATACATTTTGTATAAAAATCAAGATTTCTTTTTCAAAAAATTATACAGTATAAGTTATGTGAATAAGAAATACAGTAATTTAAGAAAAGCAAATACATCAAAGAGGTACTAAAGGTGCCCAAATTTCATTCAATGCAAAAAGCAATTATCTTCTTTACTTATCTCAGAATTCTATACTCTGTAAGTCTATTTTTGTAGGATCCAATACAGGGTGTCCCAAAAGTCACCATACGTGGGGAGAACAGGAAATTGTAGCTAAATGTACCTTTATTTACAAAATATTCATCACACAATTTTATAAAACTTTTCCTTTGTATGGAGTCTTTGGGACACCCTGTAGAAATTATAGCATAAGGATATATATAGTTTAAAGAAACATTTTCTTATTTTACATTTTTTTTTTCTGAGACAGAGTCTCGCTCTGTTGCCTAGGCTAGAGTGCAATGGCGTCAGCCTAGCTCACAGCAACCTCAAACTCCTGGGCTCAAGCCATCATCCTGCTCAGTCTCCCCAGTAGCTGGGACTACAGGCACATGCCACCACACCTGGCTAATATTTTCTATTTGTAGTAGAGACGGGTCTCACTCTTGCTCAGGCTGGTCTCCAACTCCTGAGCTCAAGGGATCCTCCTGTCTCGGCCTCCCAGAGTGCTAGGATTACAGGCGTGAGCCACCACACCCAGCTTTATTTTAATTAATAACACTAAAAATTTGCAGTGTTTTTAATCAAGGCTGTAATTATAATATTCCAAATAATTACAGAATTTTTCATCTGAGAAAGAAAATAAATACCCCTGAGTAAAAAAATCACTCAAGGTTTTCTAAATTTTCAATGTTTAGTTATAAGTTAGCAGCCATCTCAAAACACAGAAACGTAAGATACAGAAATACAGGGCAAGATTCCCCGTAAAAAGACACATGCACAATTTCAAAGTATGGTATATAATAATTGATTTTTCAAAAACTACATGTTTATTGTAAGGGAGCAGATGACCAGAGCAGGGAATATAGGACATTCTGTTAGAAGTTTCTCAAGATGATTGCTCAATTAGATAATTAGATGTTCAGTTCTATTATGATACTGCACTGTTCTTACATAATTACACTGGCTTCCTAGGTTATCAGTCTGAAAGATTTTGAGGGGCCACAAGGGATGGGATCAAATACAAATTATTCTGTTCTCTATAACAGAAAAAATGTCATACTATCAAAGAAAATATACCTTTACATTTTCCTTCCCTAGTAACAGAGTAGTATGAACCTACAGTGTTTTTTCTTATCTCTACCAACTGGATTTTTAAAAATCTCTTCCCTAATCTATGATTCTCAGAGCTTAGCAGTGATCCATCAGTATTTAAAATAATAATGACAACATATTAAGCCAACAAAGTCAGGATTATCTGATAAACTGATTTTTCCCTCAACTAAAGATTGACAAAAACTAATCTTCCAGTAACTAATTCTCTGCCATCCTTTGACCTATACTGTTTCTTAAGCTGTAGGTTCTTAAAAAATAAGTGAGAACAAGCAAAGATGGTAAAGAACCTTAATTGACTCAAAAGGCTATTGACAAGGAATAAACCTCCACTGGCCGCATAAATGACTTAAAAATCAGAATTAGGTCATCTTTAAGGAAAGTGACGACCACTGAAGAGATTCTGCTAAGAGAAAAGAAAAGGTTTTCTAGGGTATTTTTTTAAAAAGTTTTTGATAACAGAGCTCATCTTCTGAATCGACTAAGTTATAAAAAAACTAAAAATAATTTTAAAACATTCACCTTTATTATGATTTCAACAAATAAATTACTGAATCCTTTACTTCTAAAAAAGACTATAGCATGAATCATATATTAAAATGAAACAAGAGTAATCCATAAACCCAGCAATTCTGCTTCTAACATTCTACCCTCCAGAGATTTCTATAAGCCCCACAAGATGTACAGATGAGGTTAAGAGAAACTGAAAATTACCTAAAATCCACTAACAGCTAAATAAAATATAGCATCTATATACAACAGGGAATTAGAAATATTAAGAACAATGTCAGTAATATGTCTTTATCAATACTGAAAGATGCCTCTGACATTAATATTGAGTGAAATCAGCACCGATTTATCTAATAGGTACAATGTGACGGCATTTAAGAAAAACTTAATACCTAGAGCTGTAAGATCACATAGGGAGTTGTCTGATAAGCCACTGTGAATCAATGCTTCTAAGCACAGGATTTGGGTAGATACTTTTCCTTTGTATGTTTACATATTGCTTGTGTGTGTGTGAGTGTGTGTGTGTTCAAATGGCATGTATGATTAAAAAAAAAAACCACAGAGCTATTTAAAAAACAATCTGGGAGGCAAGCTCAACAGAAATGAACATAGTATTATACCTTAAACGGTTCGTGTAGGTATCAACACAGGTCTTCATTTTGGCTAATAATGTACCAACAGAAGTTTGACACTCTGACTGTTCTTCTTCCTCTTCACCATTCTCTGTAGAAAGAGGCAACAACAGGGGCACCATGGATGTACAAGAAGCAATGGCCCGGAGCAATTCCAGCAGAGCCCGATAGAGTGGCACATGTCTTGCCATGTCCAGAACTATAAGGAGGAGGGGAAAAAGCACAAAATGAGAATACATGCAACATAAAAATAAGTCCACAGCAATGTAGCTTTTACCTGGATCTTAAGATTACAGTTGACCCTTAAACAACCTGGGTTTTAACTGCATGAGTCCACCTATAAGCAGATTATCTTTCACCTCTGCTACCTCTGAGACAGCAAGACCGACCCCCTCCTGTTCCTCAGCCTATTCAACGTGAAGATGACAAGGATGAACACCTTTATGATGATCCACTTCCACTCAAACAACAGTAAATATATTTTGTCTTTCTTATGATTTTCTTAATAACATTTTCTTTTCTGTAGCTTACTTTATTGTAAGAATGTAGTATAGAATACATATAATACAAAAAATATGTGTTAATCAACTGTTTTTGTTATTGGTAAGGCTTCTCATCAATAGCTAGCTATGAGTAATTAAGTTTTGGGGGTGTCAAAAGTTTATGGGGATTTGTGACTGTGTGGGAGGTCAGTGCCCCAACTCCTGTGTTGTTCAAGGGTCAACTTAACTGGCTAGCTGGTAAACAGACCAATGAGCAGATGTTTATGAAGCACCAATGTACAAAGTGTAACAGGCAATTTCAGAAACAAAAAAATGAATAAGGTATCAAATTAGGGAAGAATGAGAAGTGAAACTAAATAACTATCTAGTTATGTTATATACATAAATATGATTAAATAGCCCAGATAATACATTATGGAAGTAAATACGCTTATTAGTATGAAGTGGAAATATATTTTTAAGATTAAATTGCAATGATGAAGTCATTTTATCTCATATAATGACAGACTGCAGTTTATCAAGTCTGTTTCAACAATTCAACTTTCCTGTCAGGGAAAAAAAAATTGACTATGCTAACTTTCAATTATCAGCTACAAGTCAAATGATATTTTTCTTAAAATAATATGTATCTATGAATGGATTCCTTATTCTAGAAATACAGACTGTTGCTGCTAAGGCTCTTATAAGCTGTTTTGTTGGTTTGTGTGGCTTTATTCCAATTGGAATTTACTTTTGTGAATAAGAATTTGACAGCTTTTTTCCATTGGCAATTATGGAACAGCCATTCCATAAACATTTACTGAAAACCTGTTGCTAGACAGCTGGGAATAAGCAGTGAAGAAAACAAACAGAAATCCCTACCTTTATATCTACCTTATATTCTAGGTGGAGAAGGACAAATGAGTAACAATTTTTCCAGAAGCTAGTAAGTACTTTGAATGCAACACAGAAAACTGAAAGAGGAGAATTGGGGGAGTACCAACTAGAGGCACTAGTTGGTATTGTACTAGTAGGTAGGTACTAGTTGGAATTGCCTCAATGCCCATAGAGCAATGTGGGGCTTAGAATATAAGAAGATGAGGCATCACCCAGTATCCTGGACTTTCTGTGGCAACTGATGTAAAAGGGATAAAGACCTTGATAAAATTAGTTCTGATAGTCTGCCGACAGACGGTGAGGCTACTATTCAGAGTGATGGAGCAGGCCCTCATTTTACAACTTCCGATGATGATGCAAAAGACAAGGGTAGGAAGGTTTGTTATCTGGTCCTTGCTCTTTGAAACATTACCTTCCATCTTTACCATATACACTACAAAATTTCCATATATAGTTGAGTATGTTTAACGCCTCTTTCCCAACCCAGGATCAAATGTCACAACATCCAACTTACTATGATTCTATAGTATAACATAGAACAGTATGTTATTCAGAAAAATTCAAATTAATCCGAAAGTTACTAATCCATACACATAAAAGCATAACATCAGTACTGTGGGAAATCTAGACTCATTACAGATAGGCAGAAGCATAAATAGGTATGACCAATTTGGCATTATCTATTAAAATTTAAAATGCTTGTATTCTATAACTCAGTAATATCACTTGTTACTACCTATCCTGTAATAGTATTCAATAGAATACTGTTTTCAATGCTGAAAGTTGGAAACAATCTAACAACATCGTATCCAAACAATAACATATCCTAATGATTCTATCCTATGTATCATTTAAAAATAAAGTAGATCTAACTCTCACATCTATATTTAAGTGAAATAAGTTGCAAAAAATACACGTAGATGACATTTATGTAAACTCAAATACTATTTATTTTTTATGACTGGGGTACTACATACAGAGAGGAAAAAGGTGAATTTCTTTTTTTTTTTAACACAAGCACATGTGTCCAAAAAAAACGTGAATTTCTAAAAATTAACTTCACATACATGAGTAATATTTCAAACTGATTAACCTGATAAAAAAGTAAAACGTTCCTGATAATGCTATAGTTACAGTCTCTTTTGACCATTTCTCTCTGCCTCCACTTTTTACCAGGTACATCATTTTGGTATACATCCTTTTTCTTTATGATGACATTTTTTTATTCTATGGAATAGGTATTATCCCTATTGTGTGTATGAGAAACTAAGATTTAGTAAGTTGCACAAGTAGCTGAGTAGAAAGCAGGAAGATCAACACTGACACCTAGGTACTCTATATTTTATTTTATATATACAAGCAATGAAAAATATGTGGGTGGTCAGATATGATTAATATTCTTAGTATACTCTCATTTGAGAATGTTAGTATTTCACATTCCTTCCTGAAGGACATATTCCTGGTTATAGAATTCTAAGTTGACAATTCTTTTACTTCAGCCAATTTAAAGCTGTTATTCCAATGTCCTTTAGCTTCTATGGTTTCCTATGAAAAGTTTGTAGTCCCACTTGAATATCTCTTCCCTTATATATGTCATTTTTCTCTGGACACTACCAAATTTCTTTCAGTATCTCTGGTTTTTAGCAGTTTCACTGTGTTGTTTCCAGGTATAATTTCTTTTGAGTTGATCTTGTTTGGTATTTGCCAAGCTTCTTGAATCTCATTTAAATTATGTCTTTTACCATATTTGCAAAGTTTTCAAGATTTCTTCAAATACTTTGACTACACCAATCTCTTTTTTCTTTCCTTCTAAGATTGCAGGGACAGGAATGACATTGTTTCATGGGTCTCTGGGGCTCTATTCAGTTTTTTCCTCCCTTTTTTTAGAATATATAATCAAGTTCAATGCCTACTTTCTCTGTCATCCCCATTGTGCTACTCAGTTCACCTAGTAAATTTTAAATTTCAACTATTTCATTTTTCAGTTCTAAAACTTCCATTTTGTTCTATTCTATGGTTTATATTTTTCTGTTGAAAGAATATATTTCCATTCATTTCAAAAGTGCTGACCTGTACCTACTATAACCATTCATTTCCAGCATTCTTCTCCCTGGCAGGGTCAGGGATTGATCTCTGGGCTTGAGGACAAGCCTGCAGGCCAGATCCCATACACTGAAGTCTCAATCACATCACCCGGGGCACAGAAGGGATATTTTCAAACAAGTCTACTGAGGTGTGTGTGCCTTCAGGAGCAGATCAGAGTGGGTCCCAGCAGCAGCATGCCCGAGGGGCAAACCTCCTCCAACGGGAGGGCAGAGATCCCAGCTCAGGCAGTAATCCTGTCCTGGGCAGGGACCCGCCCCCCAACCGCTTGCATCACATTCGGGAGTTCCGCAGGCTTGAGGACCTGCCTGCCAGCAGAGGTCTAGAAGAAACCATGGAATAGGGAAGGCTAGAAAGGTGAGCGAGGCCTGCTCCTGACTGCCAGACTGCAGGTCTCAGACAGCTCCACCTCCACACCTAGACTTTTAGGGTGAATGGGGCCATTTTAGCCCCTCCCTGGCAGCTTTGCTCAGAAGCAGAGAACAGAACTTTGATCCCTCCTAACAGCATTTGTGGAGCTTGAGGGCGGGCTCACCCAACCCAGCCCCACCAAGCTTCACTCCCCTACCTCCCCCTGCTGAGAGGGGACACACCTTGAAGTCCCAGGGCCGCACCCATCACTACAGTGCCTCTCTAGAGGAACAAGAGCTGGTTACAGGACCCAAAAACAACACTGCAGCTTGCTCCTCCTGCCAAGCACCACCTACTGACGGGGAGGCCAATTTACACCCCCTTTTACTGCATTTACTGACTCATCATACAGCCTGTGGTCGAATCTTATCCACAAGCACCACCCACTGGCTCAGAGACTAAACTGGGCGTGTCATAATCCAAACAAACATGTAAGAAGAAACAACTGATCCACATGGGAAGGAATCAGCAAAAGAACTCTGAAAGTATGAAAAGTCAAACTGAAAGGATACCCCCAAAGGAGAACACCAGCTCTCTAGCAATGGGTATCAACCAAATTCAGAACACTAAAATGACAGAATTTTGAACATGGAATGTAAGAAAACTCAATGATATACAAGAGAAAATGAATACACAACACAAAGGAACTGCAAAAAAAAACAGGACCTAGAAGAAAAACTCTCTAAAGAAATTGAAATATTAAAGGAAAATCAAACAGAATTTCTGAGAATGAAGAATTTATTCAAGGAATTAAAAAACACAGTGGAAAGCCCCAAGAATAGGGTAGATCAAACAAAAGAAAGACTCTCTGGAATTGATGATAACACCTTGCAATTAAGTCAGCTTCAGAGATAGAGCAGAGAAATAAGAGAAAAGAGCAAAGCCTACAAGAATTGGGGGAGCGGGTTTATGTCAAGAGGCCTAACATGAGAATTACAGGCATCCCTGAGGGTGAAAAAAAGAAAATACACAGGGTAGGATAAACTAGTTGAGGATATAATGGAGGAAAACTTCCCTGGCCTTGCTAGAAATCTAGATTCCTAGGTACAAGAAGCTCAAAGGACTCCTGGGAGACTGAATGCAAACAGGAAGACACCACGACACACAGTCATCAGACCAGCCAAAATAAACATGAAAGAGGCCCTCATATGAGCGAAAGGAACAGGTAACCTACAAAGGAAAACCCATCAGACTAACTGCAGACTTCTCAACTGAGATCTTACAAATCAGAAGAGAAAGGGGCATCATTCTGACTCTTCTCAAACAGAATAATCCCCAACCTACAATCTTGTATCCTGCAAAACTAAGTTTTGTATATGAAGGAGAAATAAAGACCTTCTCAGACAAGCAAAGACTGAGAGAATTCATGAAGACAAAACCTGCCCTCCAGGAAGTACTCACAACAGTGTTACACACAGATCAGCATGATAACACTCACCAGTGTAAAATCACCCAAAAGCTAAAGGTCAAAGGCCAGATGCCACAATGGCTCAAGGGAGAAAACAAAGCAACAAAGTTCAACCCAACAGGATTGTGCCTATTGAACCCAACAGAAGTCTGCCCCACTTACCAATTCTTTCAATAAATGTGAATGGCCTGAGCTGCCCATTGAAGAGACTTAGGATGGCTGGATGGATAAATATACACAAGCCAAGTATCTACTATCTTCAGGAAACACATCTAACCCACAAGGATGCATTCAGACTCAGGTGAAGGGATGGAAAACAATATTCCATGCAAATATAAGCCAAAAGAAAGCTGACATAGCAGCTGGAGGATCACCTGAGCCCAGGTGTTTGAGATTGCAGTTCTGAAACATAGTGTTTAGAGAGAGAGAAAAAAAGAGATTGCAGTGAGCTATGATATGACTGTACTCTAGCCTGGGTGACAGAGGAAGACTCTCCCTCTCAAAAAAAAAAGTTTCTGTCATAGTCATCTGTCTCATTAACAATAGTTTTTGTCTTAGAAGTGTCTTTTTGATTTTACAAACTGATATTGATTTCTTGTTGTGTTATGAATGCCTGGCGCCCTTAAAAAGAAAAAAAAAAAAAAACAAAAAAGAAAATCTACTAAAACCCCAAAGGAAAACAAGTCTGTGGTATCTGAATCAAGGTTCTGCTCCTTTCCTCCTCACTCTCAGCTCACTCCAGTCTGTTACAGACAAGAACACAGAGTTCCCTCTCATCTAAGCTCTCAGCTGGAAGCCTATCTTCCTGGGAGGGGCAGGACGTCAGCATTTCTCATCCTACCATTAACTACCTACTGCTGTGGCTAAGTTATAGATGAGTATGGCTGAGAAGTCGATGCTTCCTTCTACCTAGCCCTCACTCGTGGTACAGAGGAATTGAGTAAGTATTTCTCCAGAAAAGATACACAAATAGCCAATGAACACATGGAAAGATGCTTGACGTCATTACTCATCACGGAAATGCAAATTAAAACCACAATGAGGTACCACCTCACATCCACTAAGATGGTTGTGATTTAAAAATTCAGATAATAATTTAGAGTTACCATGTGACACAGCAATTCTACTCCTAGGCATAGACCCAAAGCAACTGAAAGCAGGACACCAATAGATACTTCTATGCCAAAGTTAACTGCAACATTTTTATACACAATAGCCAAAAGGTAGACACAATCTAAATGTCTAGCAACTAATGAATGGACAAGCAAAATGTGGTATATATCCACACAATGGAATATTAGTCTAAAAAGTTATCAAGTCCTGACACATGCAACATTGATGAACCTTGAACACATGCTGCATGAAAGAAGCCAGTTAAAACATTCAGAAAAGGCAACTCCGTATAGAGATAGAAAGATTATCAGCCACTTGGGGCTGCGGGAGATAAAGGGAAGGAGGGGTGGCAGCTAAAGGGCATGGGGTTCTTTTGGAGGTGATAAAAAATGTTCTAAAATTGACTGTGGTGACAGTTGTACATAACTGTGAATATATTAATACCAAAAATGAATGAATTCTGTACTTTAAGTGAGTGAATTAAAGGGTATGTGAATTCTCTCTCATTACAGCTGATATTCAAATTTTGTTCACCTTAGTTAAGTACTTATTCAGAAACATTTGCTCCTTTTCATACAGGGATATATATTTTCTTCAATTGATTTATAACATTATATTGTGTATGAGAAAACCACACAGTAAGTTTTACAACTATTTCACAAATATATTGTTTCAAAATTTCAAATATATGAAAACATCGACATGAATGCACAATCATACAGCCTCCTTCAACCTCGGACTGGCAAACAATGAAGCCGTAGAAAAATCTTCCCTATTCCAGAGAAGTTTCCATTTCCATATTTAAATATCTGAAAAACTAGAATTTATATTGATATAAGCATAGCCTGTTATCCAAACATTTCCATTGGTAGTGCTTTATAAACTCATTTAGCAAAGTAGAACAGAGCACAAATCATTCCAAGCAAAACCCCAGCAAATTATTTTGTGGCTACTGATCAAATATTTATGTTTATATGGAAGGCAAATACATAGAACAGCCAGCACAATACTGAAGAGCAAAGTCAGAGGACTGATACTATCTGACTTGACTACCTGACTATAACACTATAGTAATTAAGATAATATGGTACTAGTGAAAGAATAGACAAATAGATCAATGGAACAAAAATAGAAAAAAATCTGAATGTTTCTAGCAGCTTTATTTGTAACTGCCAAAAACTGGACGCACGCAAGATATCCTTCAAAAGGTGAATGGATAAACAAACTGTTTTACTGCCATGCAATGGAATATTATTTGGCAATAAAAAGAAACGTGCCATCAAGCCATGAAAACACATGGAGGAACATTAAACACGTATTGCTAAATCAAAAAAGCCAATCTGAAAAGGCTACATACTGTATGATTCCAACCATAGGACATCCTGGAAAAGGCAAAACTATGGAGTAGGAAGAACAGTGGTTGCCAGAGGTTTGGGGGTGGGGTGGGGAAAGGGTGCAAGATGAATAGAATTTCTCACGGCAGTGAAACTATTCTGTATGATCCTGTAACATTGGAATACATTGTCCATTTGTAAAAACCCACAGAACTGTACAACACAAAGAGCAAACCCTAATTTAAACTATGAACTTTAGTTAAAAATAATATATCACATCTGGACACAGTGGCTCACACCTATAATCCTAGCACTTTGGGAGGCTGAAGTGGGAGGATCACTTGAGGTCAGGAGTTCGAAGCCAGCCTGAGCAACATAGGGAGAGAGAGACCCTGTCTCCTACAAAAAAATAGAAAAAATAGCTTGGCGTGGCGGCACACATCTGTAGTCCCAGCTACTTGGGAGGCTGAAGCAGGAGGATCATCTGTGCCCAGGCATTTGAGGTTGCAGTGAGCCTTGATGACACCACTGTACTCCAGGCAACAGAGCAAGATGTTGTCTCAATAAAAATTAAATAAACTGATAAATAAGTCATTATTAATCAATTTTAATATATGTACCATACTAATGCAAGATGTGAATAATTGGGAAATTGTGAGTGGAGATATATGGGAACTCTCTGTATTATCTGCTCAATTTTCTGTAAACCTAAAAGTTTAAAGCTTTAAAAAATAATGTCCATTAAAAAAACTATATAAAAGAATAGTATTTTATAGAAAATTATGCAATAACATAAGTAATACAAGATATGCTATTTTTTATAAGAAAAAATGCAAACAGAAATTTGCAAGCACATTTATGGTTGATGATTTCAAATTTTTAAAATCTGGAAATAATTATTTTTATGTATCTCTGATGAAAGTATTATTTCTTCATATAAACACAAAAGATAATCCTAGATACTTTAAGAAACTCTAGATTAAAAAACCCAGAATATAATTTATGACTGAAAAACTCAAAAGGAACAAAATAAAATTATATTAAACTATTTCAAATTTGGTAACTCATTAAGATTAATTAGAAAGTATCTCACTCTCAAGTCAATTTATAAAGCATGAGATGTTACACTAAAAATCATAACATATAGTTACATTCTACTCACATGTAAGTATATGGGCATAGAGAAAACAAGGCACATGTTCTAAAATACACGAAACATAGAATTTCCTTTTATTTTACTGGTATCTATTTTATTCTACTGATTTGGCAGTGGAAGGGACTAACTGGGAATCTTACATTATAGAAACAGCAGAAGATACTCTCTTCATATGAGGATGGAGACAAAAGTCGTGGAAATAGGGTAATAAGCACTGGTCCAGGAGACTAGGAACAGTCCAAGTAGTGGGAGAAGTTTCACAAAGAACTTTAAATAATTTTCTTTACTGTGCCACTTCTTAAAATATCTCCAAATATCAAGTTTCTGCATTTTAAGCTAAAAATGCCAAGTTTTGGTATGTCTGCATTTTTCTTGACAATTACATACAGTGTGCTCATCTTTAGTCAAATTCTACAAGATATGAATGCACCTAGCAAATCTATGCTATGTCTGAAACCTGGAACACAGTTATTTACATCTAATTATAGATCATTAGTGTTGTTGTTTTTAAAAGATTCTGAATAACCTCAAAGAAGGGAATCTGTAAAACTAGCAAATAGCTAATTTATGCTCTGCCTTAAGATATGCACTTTTAATTAACATGTACAGTGGTCAGTGGACAACAACAGTAGAAAATGTAATAAACCCTTAATGAAAACCTGCCTATTACAGTACAAAACAACATACCCACCATTTGGTCTTGAATTGTTTAATTCTATTTTTGCCATGAAGAGCTTCATCACAAAACACTTCAGTGTTTTTTACAAGATTAAATGTGCCTGCCTGTCAGAGTAGAGACACAACACGCTGTTACACAACACTATGTCTGCAAGTGGAGCTTGCAGCTCCTTTACCCAGCAGGTACCAAGTGCACATTTAATCAGTGTTACAACTTACTACTACACAAGTAAAGTCACTATCCTTCCAACCCTCAGATGTGCCCTGTTGATGAATTACTGAAGGCTTGAGAAATGTCTTGGAATTAGCAGCAGCAGCTACAGATACAGATGTGTGACATCACTATAATTATGCCAATAAACAAAATTTTCCCATTTTTAAAGTAGTAACTAGTACTAGACAGAGGAATAAAATTCTCGCTTTCTGCATTTGGAACTACCACATTTCAAAGGGGAAAAGATTCTTCAAATATCTGGAAAGAAACAGTGTAAAATTTCATCAAATAGAAAATTCATGAGAAATAACCATAAATATTAGCATTTTTGTGAGACGTGATTCAGCATATATAAAAGGCTAAAAGTAATTCTAAGATAAAAATAGAACCTATTTATAGTGTGCCTCATTACTTGCAGAAGCTATCAATTTATAACCAAATAGTCATAGCGAAATTTACCACGGATTACCCAGCCCTTCAGGAGATACTGGAAACATTTGCTATCTTCAATATGAAGCTTGTCCAGGTTTTGTTCACTTTTTTCTCTGAATGTGAACAGAAGGTCTCCATGAAGAGAAAAGTTTTGTTCAACAATATTATGGACTGAGCAGCATATCTGATAATACTGTATTCTTGATAACAATATAAGGTAAGGAATATTTCCTTTTTAATTATTTTAAAACTGACAATCAGTAACTCCTTTATTTTAAACTTAAATACACAATAGTATTTAATCTGAGGATATATTTTATTAAGAAGAGATAAACAACTATTATTTTAATGCTTTTTCAAAATATTGGCAAAACAGAATTAATTTCAATACTGGAATATTATAAAACTGATGACACAATTATCACAAATCATCAAAGGAAAAAAATTATTTAAATCCTCACCCTGCCCAACCCCCCAAAAAAGGGGTCTTTAAAAAGAAGTCTATGGTACAAACTCATCAAACTGCATACATTAAATATGTGCAGTTTTTTTTTTGGTATATCAATCATACCTCAATAAAGCTGTTAAAAAAAAGGAAATCCTATGCTTATGTGTAAATGATAATCAGACATAAAAAGCAGTTCACATTAAATATGTATGCCTAGCTACATGCATATGGAAAAATTTAAATATATTTACAGCTACTAAATATAGAATATAACATATAAATGGCAGAGTCCAACATGTACTGTTTCATTATATTTTCTATTATTTTTTCCAACTGTTAAAATGGTAACAGATTTTAAATTCTAAAATACACTCATTTCTATCATCTTTCACCGTGTTAACAGACTAAAGCAGAACTGTACACTGAAAAATTAAGCAAGAAATGCAACAAGTATAATAAATGTAATTATTAGCTCCCTATATAGTTCAAAGCTTCTTTTCCTAGGCATTTGTTTCATAATCTCTTTCTTTTTTCTCTAGATGAAGACATTTTTCTGGGAAAATGGGTACTTCTGCCATCACTATAGACAAGCAAGAAGAGAAAGAAGAATCTATCTTGAACATGTTAGGCATAATTGGAACAGTACCTCAACCTCTTGGTGACTGTTTTCGTGTGTATCTACACCACACTCTGAAGGTCGCTTTCAAGGGACTGCATGCAAGGCAAATCCCACTCTAGTGAGAATGATTTCTAAGACTACCCTTTAAAGGCACATTTGCAGAAGATTATGACATACATTCCAGGGTAACTATAAAATGCTTCCAGCTTAACAAATCAAATTATAACAAGGAAAGTAGGCTAAATTTGATTTTTCACAGGAAAAAAACCCAAGGAAGACAAAGCAATGAATATGGACAATAAAGATTTACTGCCCCTAAACATGTAAGATCAGGTAAAACATACAAGACACAAAAGCAACACTGGCACATTTTTCTAAGAGTAGATATTAAATATACATTAATTACAATCAAGCTGCATTTAGATTTAAGTTTTCCTCAGTCCCTAATAATCTATCTAAATATAGGCAAGGAAAATTTACTGTGAGAAAGAAGACTAAGAAAATCTTCAGGAAGATAAATTTTTACAGCATTAATAAACACTGAATATTTTTGAAATTGTCCTTCTTTCTAATTATATTTAATATCTCAGAAGAAATAAAGGCTTTACCATGATTTTTTTGATAGCTAAGTAATTATAACAATAAGACTACATAGAAAGTTAACTTTCTTGTTTCAAGTGTTCACTAGTTCTCTGATAAATTTCAGTAATATAAAATATGAGGAGAGGCTCATCTAAGTACAAAAACCTCTACTCAATCTAATAAAATACTACTACTTGTTTAGGGCATATTAATTTGAGGGATTCATAAACCTAATGTGAAAAATAAATTCATTACTCAAATATTTCATTTTCAATTCAAGAATCTATCCATTCTTACTCTGCACCATAACTTGAAATATACATACCAATCACCCTTCTATAAATTATAACCCTTTAAAATAACTGCATAGTAAAACTAAATTCAAATTTATCTGCAATCAGTGTCCCTACAAGCAACATCGTTAACGTGTGTATCACTGTAAGTTAATCATGTAACAAATGTATTTTGCTCACTCAACTTCGTCAAAGGATAATTCAATTTTTAGTACTGATAAAGTAATTATAGCTATAATTCTCCCTAGTCCCAAACTGCAACTTTTTCTTCTAACAGATCAACAATTGTAGAAATTCTACTTGAACAAAATACAGTTTTTAGAAAAAAGCCTGAAATAAACACTGAATACAGTAAAGTAACAGAGACAAAATTTTTCCAACTAAAATAATCTTAAGTACTCACTTAAATGCAACTCAATAAACCAAAATATTCTCTGATACTATACATTTAAAAAACAAAACACTGCCCTGACATTAACATCCTTACAAATAAGACTACTGGAAAGATATTTATTGTAAGTGAGCTAAAGTCATCAATATTTGTTCATTAATAAAACATTAATCAAAGCTGTTTTACTGCAGAAATACATTAATAATTCCATAATATGTAGATGCTGTAGGGGAAACATCAATCAGCAGCTTTATACAGACTTTGATACCAATCATTTTTGTATTTAATGATTTATACACAATTTTTCATTTCCCTTTCAATTTTTCCATTACTGAATTTACTGAATTTATATACCTCTCAAAGCATTAGCCAAAAGTCTGTTTCAGGGATTCATGTCAACTCTAGATATGGCCCAAAAGAATTATATACAAGGAAACCCACATCAAAGACTCTAAGAGTTCTGGCAGAAGTTCAAAGTATGAATATTTTTTTATACAAGTCAGAGCCAACTTGCTCTATCCAGCTGGAAGGGCAGTCTACTGAAGAAAAGAAAGAAAGAGAAGAAAAAAAAGAAAGAGGCAACCTTTTATAGTTTCTCATGTAAACCTAATTGTTTTTGTCACGGTCCTTTTTATAGAGTCTTTTTATTTAAAAAAGTATTCCATGATTAACCATAAAAACATCTAGTTTGTATAATATTTACTTATATAATGGAAAAACAACTGCTATAAATAAATTTGGAAATACAACTAACTCTTAAGAGGGTACAAGTTGTTATGGTCAATCTGGTCAGTAGGAAGAATCTGATTAAGAAAGTTTATACTATAATTGGACTACAATGTGAGGTGACAATTTAAGCAGTAGGTACACTGGCAACTAATAGGAAAGAAAGGACTCCTCTACTTTGGGTAATCAAGGACCGTATCACTGACATGTCTGAGATGTTAAGTAATAATTTATCCTTACAAACCTGTTACAAATCAAAGCAACTGAA
This sequence comes from Lepilemur ruficaudatus, assembly GCA_963574885.1. Classification (NCBI taxonomy): domain Eukaryota; kingdom Metazoa; phylum Chordata; class Mammalia; order Primates; family Lepilemuridae; genus Lepilemur; species Lepilemur ruficaudatus. The sequence continues at coordinate 5,806 of CAUYRT010044480.1, read as the reverse complement.
AACCTATCTAAATTTTAATTTCAGCAACTTCTCCTACCCTTATAAAATTTACCAGTCATAATTATTTAACAGATAGAGTGATGTATTCTATACTAAAGATAAGTCCACATAGGAGGCTCTTGACAAATATGAAAATTCTATAAAAAGAAGATTTGTTGCTGAGCACTTACATTCTAGACACACTGAATGGGCATTAAAATGCTCAAAATTTTAGCACTCTATACTCTCTTACCAAGGATGAAATGGCATATAGGCCCTGACAGTATCTTCTTAGCGAACCATACACAGAAATAAATACATTAAATACAAGCAGCAAGTGTTTCAAATTTTATTTGAAATGTCCAGCTAATGCTAAAAAAAAAAAAAAACCACCTAGAGCTATATTATAACACAGTTTGGGAGAAAAGTAAAGTGGTACATTACTCGATAGAAGAATTTTTACAATTTCCACCCATTTCTGACAGACTTTTTATTTTTAAAAGTACAAAGAAATAGCACATTATAATTCTAAAGTTTCAAATGAACTATTACTGTGAAAACTATAAATAAAGATCTGCAGTTAAGTATTGTGTGTTATGACAGCTCAGTAATTTTTGTTTCTCAGGCGATGTGTATCAACAAAATAAGAAAATTTGGCTGGGGGCAGTGACTCAAGCTTCTAGCACTCTGGGAAGCCAAGGTGGGCAATTGCTCAAGGTCAGGAGTTCGAAACCAGCCTGAGCAAGAGCGAGACTCCATCTCTACTAAAAGAAATTAACTGGCCAACTAAAAATATAGAGAAAAAATTAGCCGGGCATGGTGGCGCATGCCTGTAGTCCCAGCTACTCAGGAGGCTGAGGCAGGAGGATCACCTGAGCCCAGGAGTTTGAGGTTGCTGTGAGCTAGGCTGATGCCACGGCATTCTAGCCCGGGCAACAGAGTGAGACTCTGTATCAAAAAAATAAATAAATAAACAAATAAAGCCACAAAGAATAAAATGTGAAGGTGTAACATATCTCCAAGTGGGGACCAAGAAGGATATAATTTTTAGAGAATGCGGAAGCAGCATATTTGAAAAAATAATGTCTGAGAATTTAACAGAATTGTTGAAAGATACCAATCTAAGTGGGCTAGCAAAGGCAAATAATAAAAAGAATTCCTTATGTATGCACTCATAATGAAACTGTAGAATATAAAAAAAAAGAGATCTGAGAAGTAGCAAATGGAAAAAGATAATAACCAATAAACAGCAATCACACTGGTGACTTCTCAACTGTAACACAGAAGCTACAAAACAATGGAATGATATCTGTAATGGACTAAGAAAAATACCTCATTTTACCTTAAGAGGCACACATTTTCACATTTTTTTATCTTTGCAATTGGGGTGCGTCTTAAAGCTGATGCCACTTCATTGTGAATGCTTTAGCTGGAAACATACTTTAAAATTTAACAATAGTGAATAAAATAACTATTGTAATTAAAAACACTATTGTGTTTTTTTATTTTTGTTTTTTTTGAGACAGAGTCTCACTCTGCTATCCAGGCTAGAGTGCCATGGCATCAGCCTAGCTCACAGCAACCTCAAACTCCTGCGCTCAAGCAATCCTTCTGCCTCAGCCTCCCGAGTAGCTGGGACTACAGGCATGCGCCACCATGCCTGGCTAATTTTTCCTATATATTTTTAGTTGGCCAATTAATTTCTTTTGTAGTTTTAGTAGAGATGGGGTCTTGCTCTTCTTGCTCAGGCTGGTCTCGAACTCCTGACCTTGAGCGATCCGCCCATCTCAGCCTCCCAGAATGCTAGGATTATAGGCATGAGCCACCACGCCCGGCCATAACCTATGTAATTTTTAAATGTACTTGTGAACTCAAGCTTTCTGTTTTATGATTGATTTAAAATAAATTTCATAAATAACAAGTTGAAAATAAGATTATAATTCCTTTATGAATATAAACTTCATAATTTTATAATGTACTGACATACATTTTTATAGTACTCTTACCATATTCAATGCACAATGGCAAAATAATTTTTAAAATTCCTAGAGGGATTCATGAACGTCCATCTACTTGAAAGGAGTTCAACTACTAACGATTGATAAAAACAGTCCTTTTATATTGTATCACTTGCTTTTAAAGTAATACATTTCCTTTCCTGGCAAAGAAAGTAGGCTTGTCGTTTTCACTTAAAGCCACCAGGGGGAGGAAATAAAAACATTCCTCTAATCCTCCATCCTTCCTCCCCACACTCAACTCAGACTTCATCTCCTAGGAGCTATGAAGTAAAGACGGGGTAGATCTTTCTAGTGGTCTTAAAAATATCAATGCAAGGGACATCATCTGATCCAAGAGGATATTAATTTCCAGAAAGATTCTCATTAGGGTCTAGTTCTAATAAAACAAGGCTATAAACCAAGGTAATACAGAGTACTAGAAAGAGAACAGAAGTCAGACTACTTAGTTCTGCCACTAAAATACTGTGGCCTCTCTAGTGTTCAGCTTGCTAATCTGCAAAATGATGGGATTGGATTAACTCAGAGGTCCTTTACAGCCCATTTTTATATTGTTTTGGGATTGTGGGTCTCAGTGAAATGTCAAAACCACCAAAATGGCAAAAATAAATAAAACCCATTTGAGGTTCTATTAGATTCAGTTGTTTCACTGTTCCCTGTTCTAGAGTCAAGCCAGGAATCAGACGAGGTGGGAGAACATTGGATCTCATCTTTTGCATCATTCACTAGCTAGACACAGGGTGCTAGCATAGGCAAAAGGGCAAACAGAACCGAACTTTCCCTTTCTTCTAGCTCTCAGTTTGTACAGGAGATTGTTTGATACCCACCTTCTGAAAATGGGGAAAAAATAAATGCCAGAATGCAACTCACCACTGGGCTATTTTTCTGAGATCTGTGAGCTGATAGATGCCTGACTTCTGGTGGCTTAGCTTCATGAGGACCATTGGTTTGGCCATTAGCAAGCCTTCCTGGATCTGAGTGGTTTAAAACCTGGAAAGGGCCCGACATACTGGATATACAAGAAGCATGAAATATATCTAGTGATGGTGACCCAAGGTGCTTCCAAAGTGAGTTTTCATAGCAGTCAGGAAGAGATGCTGAGGTCTGCTTAGCACCAACAGCAATGTCTTCGGGAAGTTTTCACTTCAGATTCCCAGTACTTAGCTAGATCTCAGAAGGAGCTGCCTGCTGAATCTGTTGCTTGGAGACAAGACAGATCTGGTTTCTAAGAAAGCATGAAAACATTGGTTAGACTGTAACTGGTTGAATATAGATATATGTACTTATAAATAATACAATACTTAAATGCTACTTGTGAATCTTTTGATACCTGACTTGAAAATTTTCATTTTCAATTTTTTTAAATTTTTTTTTTTATTTTTTAGTAGAGACGGGGGTCTCACTCTTGCTCAGGCTGGTCTCGAACTCCTAACCTCAAGTGATCCTCCGGCCTCAGCCTCCCAGAGTGCTAGGATTACAGGCATGAGTCACCTCGCCCAGCCTTCAATTTCTTGATCTATCAGAAATGCTAACTATATCTGTCAAGATTCAGCCAAAAGATAAAAAGTCAAACATGAGTTAATAAAGCAGCATGTGATAGCTCATAGTCCTTTCTGCCCCCAGAGGAAAATAAAATGTAACCTTACATTATAATTTTTATAAATTCAACTTCTCAAGAATTTCACTACTGCCTTAAATCCATTTTCCCAACCTAGTTCAATTCTATATATTATCTTTCTTTTCTAAAGTGAAATGAAAAAGAATGCAGAAAGGAATCTTCCAAGAAATGTCCATGTTTCATCAAGCAATAGAGTAGGGATTTCTTTTTTTAAGATCAGACAATGTATTCTGAAAAAAGAAAAGTGGCATTTAGAAACTGTGCAATGGAGGGGCTGTATGTGACTGGACATACTTCTTTTGCTGGATAGTGACTCCTAGAACATCGAGCAGTCCCAGAATGAAAGGAATTTTCATAAGAGGAGAAAAGAATCAGGATTATGTGATTTGAGGAATGTGGAATGGAAAGCGTAAAGGCTTGTCTTTCTTTACAAACCCTAAAATCTCTTTCGAAATCCCTCTATTATGCTGCTGTGGGGAAGCTCAAAAAAAAGAAAGACAGAAAGAAATTGCTCTATTAATTCATTCTAGATGTATTAAAGGCAACTATTAAAGTATAAATATCTCTATCGAGACTAGTCTTTTCCTTATTTTCATTATTTGATACTTAAAATCATTACTGTGTCAGTTCCCTTTCTAAGAACCAAAGAAAATCAAATAACTTAAGTTTTGGTGAACGAAAAGGGAGAATAAACCACTCCTCAGTCCTAGAATGAGAATGATACTGGAGACACAATTCTTGAGAATTTCATCTTTTACTTTTATTTCCTTACCATTTTACGAATCTTGTGTTCTATTAAAAACAACTTTACTTAATGAGTTTCATATTACCTTTAAGAAACAAGCTACTGTGTGGGCCAAAATATATCCCCAGAAGGATGAACATACAAATCCTTCAATATCAGTTCCAGTACCACCTCCTGGGAGATTTCCTTGATTCCTGAAAGGTGAGAGTAATCGCTCCTCCTAACTCTTATATGATCTATACTTTTCTTTTGACTGTTATCCTATTAAATATTATATTATATAAAATTTTCACTTTTTTCACATTAAAGGTACCTAAAAGCAGGCTCTATTTCTCTTTCTCTTTATCGTTCCATACCAGGCCCCAAAAATATAGATTGAACAATGAAAGAACCGAACAGGAAGAAAAACAAAGAAAAAAACTTAGTACAAAGTTAATTTATATAGATGATGATAGTACTATATTAGGAGTCTAAAGTTAAAATAAAATACACCACCATGACATGATTATTCTGTGACTATTCTATTTTTTACACACTCATGAGATATAGTATGCCAAGCTGCATTTAGTGGAAAGTCAAAAGCATATTTTTACCATAGCAGGCACAAGAGAAAATTCTAAATCCAAGGTCAATTCCCAGAAGAGACCAATATTGACCAGTATTGGCCAATATGAGTGGCTGCTCTGTGCAATTTGCCAGGAGAATGTTTGCACGTTAAAGAGGTTGTTGCTAGGTGAACGCATCACAGAGGTCCAAGGAATAAAAAGGAACCTCCTGAAGTGGTACAGTAAGACCTGTAGCTCTTTGTTCCCCTAATTAATGAACTAAAAACACAAAGTGATTTTCATCAAGCATTAGTAAACTTAAGTAATCTTAAGAAAGTGATTCTACCAAAACTGAACACTCCAGCAAATATGAAAATCATATTTTGAGCCTTTCTTTTGTGAAATTCTTGGAATACTTCAAATTTTTGTGCTCCAAAACATATATCTCATCAAGGGAGAAGTATTTTGAGAGAAGGGGAAATGATGATTCCATCTACTACTAAAGCAAACATGCTTTGTGTGAAAAACTGGAATTCTAATTCTAGGGAAATACTTTTATAGCAGAGAAAATATGTCCCTAGTGTGTCTTTTTATTTGAGACAGTCTCACTCTATTGTTCTGGGTAGAGTGCAGTGGTGTCATCATAGCTCACTGCAACCTCAAACTCCTGGGCTCAAGGGATCCTTCTGCCTCAGCCTCCTGAGTAGCTGGAACTACAGGTGTGTGCCACCACGCCCAGCTAATTTTTTCTTTTCTTTTTTTCTTTTTTTTTTTTGAGACAGAGTCTCACTCTGTTGCCTGGGCTAGAGTGAGTGCCGTGGCGTCAGCCTAGCTCACAGCAACCTCAAACTCCTGGGCTCAAGCAATCCTTCTGCCTCAGCCCCTCGAGTAGCTGGGACTACAG